>JALRML010000095.1:0-13596 GCA_026120125.1 Pseudocercospora vitis
TTGGGTGCCCCTTAATTGGGACTTTAAATTTTCATTCGGCCGGCCTCTTTGTACCCCCCTCAACGTCCTTGGCCGGCCGTCCTTCCCCCCCCCCCCCCCCCCCCCCCCTCTTCTCGTCTTAGCGGTTCCCCCTTCGTGCCGTATCGGCTCACTTCCCGCACACTCTCTGATAATACTGTACTGGGCCAGATACGGGAGCGCGTGTCGTTTGGCGAGCTTCGGCGAGCATTAGTCACCATCCATATCCATCCTCGCACCGGCACAGGGAACTCGTTCTATCCAACACGCCCCACTTTGTCTCCGACCTGCATCTCGACCATTCGCGTCGCACCAGCAGCCGGCCCCTCGATGATAGACAGTGCACGCACGACATCGACCATCGCCTGCTGCCCACACCAAAATACATGTATCGTTCCGGCCTCGCCTCGCCTCGCCACGACTCTGCTATTCGTTCCTATTCTATATAACCAATCGCCCGGACGCCGCAGCCAGCTCCACCCAACGACGTTCACGCGCACCCGCTCATGTTAGCTTGGAGCATCCAATTGGCCGACGCCTGATTCACTTCAACTCACCGAGACGCCACAACTCGCGCGCTGGGTGAAGACATTACGCGCTTCCTGTCTCGAGAGCCAACCCACTTTCACACGCACGTCCTTCGTATATCTGTCTCGCCCCTTCCCGCTACCTCCTGTCCCGCATCGGACCATCTCATTCTCCAAGCCAGCCGCCGGTCAAGGCGCTACTTACGGCTCACCATGAGTGCCGACCAGTTCAAGGCGAGGACGATGAAGAGGAAGAACGTCAAAGGCTTAGCTCTCACTGCCCCGGCCAAACCGGCTGTCCCTTCGGAAGAAGATGCGCAACTGCCTGGCGCTCTGGGCAATGACGGCAAGCGAGCAGATACGCTGGAGATTGGCGTGGAATTCCGACCAGACTGGCGAAGTGAAGATCTAGAGATCATGAAAGAGCTGGGATCTGGTAACGGGGGCACGGTCAGCAAAGTACGGCACAAGGGCTGGAATATCGTCATGGCGAGGAAGATCATCCACGTGGAAGCCAAAAAGGAGATTCGAAAGCGCATTGTGAGGGAGCTCCAGATCATGCACGAGTGCAACTCACCGTACATCGTTTCCTTCTATGGTGCATTCATGAATGAGTCGAACGATGTGACCATGTGCATGGAGTACATGGATGTAGGGTAAGTGAAAGCCACCTAACCTCAATCACCTTTCCATCCACCGGCACCCGCTGACGGCTCAGCCAGCTCGCTCGACAGCATATCCAAGAACTTTGGCCCGGTACGTGTGGACGTACTGGGCAAAATCGCTGAGGCTATCCTGGGGGGCCTAAAATATCTCTATCTCGCCCACAGGATCATGCATCGAGACATCAAACCTTCCAATGTGCTCGTGAACAGCAGAGGGCAGATCAAGTTGTGTGATTTTGGTGTGTCGTCTGAGCTGGAGAACAGTGTTGCTGACACCTTCGTTGGCACCGGAACGTATATGGCACCAGAGCGCATACAAGGCAGTCCGTACTCGGTCAAGAGTGATGTTTGGAGCGTTGGCCTAACGCTGATGGAGTTGGCGATCGGAAAATTCCCTTTCAGCGTGTCCACAGAAGACGGAGAGGAGGAAGCATCGGGCCCACAGGGTATTCTGGACCTGCTACAGCAGATTGTTCTGGAGCCTGCTCCGAAATTGCCGAAAAGCGACGCTTTCCCATCAATCCTGGAAGACGTTATTGCGAAGTGTTTGATGAAGAATCCCGAAGAGCGTCCTACCCCACAGGAATTGTACGACACCGACCCTTTTTTGCAGGCTGCGAAGCGCACGCCTGTGGACCTAGAACAGTGGGCGGTCAGCATGATGGAGAGGCACAACAGGAAAAGTCACCTGGCGCCGCAGTTGTCGCCCTCTACACGTGCATTGTTGCGCGGTGAGGACACACCGAGCCAGGCATCCAGCTCATCTAACGTCAGTCAACAAACCCCAACCGTGGGAGACATACCCATATCCTCAGACCCTGCTGTCTCTAACGGCACAGCTCGGCCGTTCCCCGTGCGCACAAGTAGCGCTAATTACGTGCAGCAACCAATGAATCTGCCCATCCGTCAAGCCCCGGGATCATCCTCGCGATCAAGACCTGAAACTGCGGGCAGCGAACGTAGCGACTCTTGCAGGCGACCAGCGCCTGGCTACGTGCAGTGAGCGTGTCCGCAATTTTCGCAATAGTCACGCCTGTCCCAGATATCCGATGCTGCGTCCTCGCTGCCGACAGCATCCTCGGCCAACCTCGGACAGATGCGATACACTACTTCGCTAGGGCCGCGCACTCAGCCCAGCTGGGCTCACAGACATATACATCGTGAGGCGGTCCCTGCGAGACAGTGGCTAGCGGATTCATGACATGACGGTGTGGATACTTGGGGCAGAACTCAGCCAGTAAGGCATTCAAGCGGCCCCATTTCGACCATGAATATATCATGAATTGCAGCATCAAGCACGGATACGGCGCAAGGTGCCATGGCATGCAGCGGTAGGACTGGGAGTAAAGTGGAGCTGTAGCTGCAATATAGCCGCCGATCTCCATTTTGGCACGTGCTCCATGTCACGACCGTCGCGTGAATGGCAAGTATTCTCTGGTGAAAGCCAGAATGGCGGTGACGACGTTCTGGTCCACGGGAACACGTTCCATATACCTTGGTCCCAGCGACAATGCTGGCTACGATCTTGTCGATGAAACAATCATAACGACGCACGCGCATCAAAGCCGCTCTACCCAAACGAAAGACGGTCAAAATCCATCATAATATACTACGGTTTGTTCCAATCTTCACACAAAATATGGTGCATTTACGGGGTCCGGTCGGCAGGTTTCATAGCCCACGCTTTCCATTCTCGAGGGACTGTTTGCATCAGGTTGCGCTCGGGAGTAAGGCCGGAGACGGGGAGCAAAGTGTAGCAGTGTGGTATCGTGGCACGGCCAACGATGCGACCATATGATGAAGGAGTGCAGCACGCGAAGTTCCAAATGATCCTATCAGAATGTTCGTAGTCCGCTTTTGCAATATATGCCTGCATGGATGGGGTTGCGAGGATTCGGTTTCTCTTGGATTGCCACGGTGCGTGCTTCCTGCCGTCCACCGTCACGAACAGAGTGCTTGACGCTCTCGGAGGAACATGGCATTTCTGTGAGCCCGTGACAGTTGCGGATGACTTTGGTATGGTGAAAGACCCAAGTCCCGTATACCTTGGCGAACAAGGAGTGTCTGATGCACCTCTCTGATTGTGCCGCCAGTGATCAACCCCTGGCATGTTTGGCGCCTGTCCCCGCGATCTCTCCGCTTGTAGTTCTACGGGCGTGGATACAATACTGTATGTACATGTACTGCTGCCACGGCATCGCTGCACCACCTCCTACACAGTCATGCGCCGAGCCATGACACCTCCTTCGTCTGGCTAGTTGGACCAATGGGCTGCGCACAGCACCGGGGACGGAGGTGTTTGCACAGGAGGCATCGGCCAACTCCTTTCTTCGCGAGGGAGCCGGTCATGAGTTCACAAACTGAACTGTCTGCAGCTAGGCAGAGCATCTCATCACCTATTTGACCGCTTCGGACCGGCACACAACGCCAATTCGTCCGCGCCGGTGAGGGCTGGCTTCCCTCCTACAGCCCGCTTGGCACGATAGCTCCTCCAGCGGCCGTCGACTGCCTGTAGCGGCTGCAACTGGCTGACGTAGCAGCAGCGTAGAGAAGTACCGTACTGTCGTTCTTCCTTCTCAGGCACCACCGAAATCGAGATGTCTCCTTTCGTTCCTGGGCGCGGCACTCTGTTCCTGGGAGAGACATAGTGACCCCGAAGCCACCACAGCAGGAAACAAAAACAATTCCCCCGTGGTCCAGTGGTAGACTGTGTCGGTGTTTCTGATGCTATCCGGCATCTTGGCCCCGGCTCGGGCTCGGGCTGTGGAAGCACGGCTCCACAGCACCACTACACTTCGTCTTGGTGTTTCTGCTGTCAGCTGCTCACGTATCGCAACACACCAGACCTATAGCCTGAAATGCTTGACGCACCGCTATGCGGCCCCTTCGGGATAGTCGGCCGTCGTTCTGCGGAGAGCAGCGTGGCATGCTGCACGTCGACTCCTCCTCGCAACATCCTACGTTGCAGAAGCCCAAGGGCAATGCCGCTAAGCCATAGACGAAACATGTACAAAGAAGGTGAAAGACTCTCATGTCACCATTGACCAAGTGATAGCGGCGGTTCAGAGGCGCCACGTCGAGCTGGCGTCTCTAAGGCCGCGAAAACCGACATAGACGCTCGTACTCGTCTGGCGCCCTTTTTGGCTCATGTGCGAGAACCCCCCAAAGCTTTGTTTCCAGCCACCGACGAAAGACGTTGCTATTGCACTGCACAAACGGCAGAGATCTCACTCCGCTCGACCCTACGGATCGACAGGCTTGCATCGTCCGTATGCACAACCAGGGTGTTGTCGAGCCTTGTGGGTGTCGCCTACAGCCACAGGAACACCACCTCCGTTCTTCCTTCATGGCATCGTTGACATGCTTTGCACCTCGGCTTGGCTCGTAGCTCCAGGCGTTTGCTCAAGCCATATCCATGTTCACGCGTGCCTACCTCTGCGTAGATCAATTACAAGCAAATCCCGTTCCGGGCATTGGCGCCGACCGTCGAGTCAATCTGCACGCCTTGTGACGAGGCCATGTGCACATAACGAGGTCGGTCTGTAAGCATGGCATGTTGAATGATGGGAGCGTGGAGCTCGACGGCTGTGTAACTGTCGCTTCATACAAAGCTACCATGAGCCAACTGTCCGGGGACATTATTTTATACAACGACCGCCGCCCTATTGTTCTTTCACGGCTGTGGTCAATGCTCATGACCTACCTACTGTATTACTAACTTGAAACACCTTCTGATCCTCTCATTGCTAAAATAGCATACATCGCTACAGCTTCGATTGAAAGTATCGGTAACATGCATTTTCTCACCATATTCGCCGCCCTGGGTCTAGCAATATGCCGAGTCGCTCTTGCCGCCAGCGCTGCCGATTGGCGAAGCAGAAGAATCTACCAGGTCATGACCGATAGGTTTGCTCGCACGGATGGTTCGACAACAGCCACCTGTGATACCAGCGTCGCCGACTGGTGTGGAGGGACATGGCAAGGACTGACCAGTCGTCTCGACTACATCCAAAACATGGGCTTCGACGCGATCTGGATCTCACCTGTAACACTACAACTGCAAGGCCTCACCGCCGACGGTGCCGCATACCATGGCTACTGGCAAACGAATATCAACGAGGTCGAGAGCCACTTCGGCAGCGCACAAGATCTGCAGAACCTTGCTGCAGAGCTCCATTCGCGTGGAATGGTGGGTTATTCTAGGCCGTGACTAGTTATTTCTCACTGACAAGCTCCATAGTATCTCATGGTCGATGTTGTCGTCAACCACTTTGCGTGGCAGGGTGCGCCCGATACTGTTGACTACAGCACTTTCGTCCCGTTCGACTCGGCCAGCTACTACCATTCTTATTGCACCAATAACTACGATCCCAATGACTTGGTACGTCATACGTCTGCGAAGTCGCTCGTAGAGCACGTGCCCTTCTATCACATGCCCTTGCGGTATGACATACCTGCTGACAATGAGACAGGTCAACCTCGAGCAATGCTGGATGGGCTCCACCAACGTGCCTCTCCCCGACTTGAAAACTGAAGCCTCAAACGTCTCCAGCGTATGGAATTCTTGGGCCGCAGAAGTTGTATCCACCTACTCGATCGATGGATTCCGAATCGACTCGATCATGGAAGTCGACACGGACTTCTGGTCCTCATTCCAAAGTGCAGCAGGCATCTACTCCCTTGGTGAAGCCTACAACGCAGACAGCGACGTCGTTTGCGGCTACCAAGACTACCTCCCAGGAGTCTTCAACTACGCAACGTACGTTCAGGATCCCTGTCCTATGTGGCTTGGCGGTAGAGGCAGCTTGAGCTCTTCCGAGTGCCTACTAATACGATTATCCAGGTACTTCCCGCTCATTACCGCATTCTCGAGTACTTCGGGTAGCATGTCAGACTTGGCTGATATGATCAACGTCGTCAAAGCCGGCGGTTGCGCAGATACCTCACTTCTGGGCACGTTCTCGGAGAATCATGACCAGGTAAGCACCCCTGCTATCGTTACCATCCGCCTGCCTGAAGTGCTAACAACGTGATTCTGTCTCAGCCTCGATTTGCTTCCTTGAATGGCGACATGGCCCTAGCCAAGAACGTCGTGACATTTACGATGCTCACGGACGGCATCCCCGTTATATACCAAGGTGAGCTACCGCACCATTCGACTCCGACTATCTCACTGCTGTCCTAACCCTAGATGTCCTCCAGGGCAAGAACAACACTACACCGCCACCGGCGGCTCTTCCACCCCTTACAACCGCGAGGCTGTGTGGCTCTCGGGCTACAACCAAGAAGCAGACCTCTACATCCTCCTCCAAATGCTCAACGCCGCGCGCGCCAATGCCGCGACTCAAGATAGCTCTTACCTGACCTTCATGAACTACCCCCTTTACACCGACAGTAGCGTCATCGCCATGCGAAAAGGCGATATGGTCACCGTCCTCACGAACGCGGGATCCAGTGGGACCTCCTACACCCTGAGTTTGGCGAGCGGGTATGCTGGAGGAACGCAAGTGACCGAGCTGGTCGGTTGTACGACTCTGACGGCCGCTGATGATGGGACGCTGAGCGTCCCCATGGGGGCTGGGCTCCCGAAGGTCTACTACCCGACTGCGAGTCTGGGGAACGGGCTCTGTGGAGTGAGTGGGAAGAAGATGAGGGTGCGAAGTGCGAAATTCATGGATGTATAGTGGAAGTGAGGAATGGGTCGGTTTTCTTCTTTGAAAGGAGGAATGGGCTGTGTGTGTGTGGATGGATCGGACAAACGCGACGGGCGATCTGGGGTTGAGATTTGAACATGCTATGAGCACACGACAAATTCTGCTAAGGAGGATCAGTGCAAGAAGAGGAATTTGCATTGCCATCATTAGGGAAGCACAGGCACCTACTTTTGTGGCACATCGGCACGAAACGACAGATCTATCGCTAAGGAGCAAGTACAGGACCGTCGGGACCAAGGGCCACTTGGAAACTGTTATAAATCGGCAGTATAGCCATATCTTGGAAAGCGCCAGCGCTGAGCACATGCGCCATTCCATTCCTGCGATGGCATTTCTGCTTCTGTACGTGCTATCATCAACCAACATTCATCATAAGCATGTCGTAGCATCCAGCCGGCCTTGAACGATCGTGTACCGTGTGACCGCGCTCTCGATGCACCCCCGTCTATACCTTGTTCTCCTCCGCCCTCACACTTCCTCTCGCAGTCGCGGTCGTCGTCAGACTCGCGATCCTCATTGCTCCTTTTCCTTGTCCATCACCCTCATTCTGCTGCTGCTGCCTGGCTCTCCTCCGCTTGACCGGAGCATAAACATCGTTGAAATTCATCGCAATCGCCAAAAACCTCATATCACTATCCGGCTGATACGCAAGGTCTCCCAGCAAAACGTTCACTCTGACTGCAAAATCTTTCCCTAGATTCTTCAATCTCTGCCGCAGTTGTTCTAGCATATTCCTCTCGCCTTCGACGCCAGCTTGAAGAGGTAGCAAAGGTGGCGCGGCGGGGGAATCAGCGGTTTCTCGATCGCGGAGACGGGCGCGTGCACCGGACATTGGGAACAGTGGCGAGGATTCCGCTGCTTCGTCTGCTTCGGTTATGCCCCATCGACCGGCACGGGTGCGTGTGTCGATCCGGGCCGCGAGGTCTTGACGTCGGGTAAATTCTGCTACGCTGTAGGAGTAGAGACTGTCCACAGCGTCGCGGTATGCGAGCATGAGCTTGAAGAGCTCGTGGAGTTGGGTTGTGAAGTCCAGACCGACCATTCCTGAGGCGCCGAGGAGGCCTTTTCGGGTAATGTTGCGGAGGTACTCGGTATGGGCATCGATGAGGGTATCGAGGGTAGCGTCAGCTTTGCGGATGTTCTTCTGGAGATCGGCCCAGCCCTTCTCGATGACTTCGAACAGGACGTAATACTGCAGTTGATCGATGAAGTGGATCATTTCTGCCAGACGGCCTCGTGCTGTCTTCCAATCAGCTCCTAGCTTGTCATCGACTGCTGCAAGTACGCCTCGTGCTCCTGTCTGGAGGCGTCGCCACGTGGAGGATAGAGCGAACTCTACGCGCTTCACGCGCCACAGGAAATTGAAGACTTTCAGGTACTGTCTGCCAGCCCATGGTGTGACGATGACATCCAGAGGTGCATCGACACGATACTCCAGCGTGAACACGTCCCATCCTATCTCGCCGTGGCTTAGCTCCAGCATGCGTGCGTCCAGCCTCCTGAGCACTTCTGCACTGTCGTGCTGAGCGTTGGAGTTCCGGATCGCATGCTCTAATTGTGCAGTCAGGGTATGCCGGTATTGGCTGTTCGCGGGTCTGTCCAGGTTCTGAGCCAAGGACTCCATGAGCAATGCCACGAAGTCGCCTTGGCCGAGCAAGAGATACTTCTTCATTGCACGAAGATGAGAAGACAGCGCAAATTTGGACTCCAGCAACGTCATTAGACGTGCCATGACGGTCTTGTACGCCTCATCGATACTCGACGATAACGTGGCAGTGTCACCATAGTTCAGCTGGCGCGTCGTGGTTTTACTGTACGATTCCACCCAGGCACTATCTCCGCACGCATAGCGAATGAAGTTCAAGGACTTGCCAATCAAGTAAACCCGCTGGGCAAAGTCATGTGTCGTGATTGACGGAATCATGCTCTCTTGTAGGCGATACTTGTCTTGCCATACGCTGGTAGCACCACTGTCATCGTAATCCTGGTTTTCAAAGACAAAGAACTCTCGGTGAGGATCTTCCAGTTCGCCGTTGTAAATCCATGCCTGTAGCATGTGGTAGAATGGCCGTGTTATGTGCGGAAGTAGTCGCTCGGCGAAGGTGTGGACAAAAGGATCTCCATGCTGCGACGAGAAGTTGTGGATCAGTGTGATCAGCTCGCCGCCCTTCTTGCCTCGCACAGCTTCTCCCATCATACTCATCAATCGGAGGCCGAGGGTGGCCTCCCGCGTCCAGACCAGGCATCGCTTCAGCGTAACTCCAGCTTTCCTTGAGCCACCACCGGGTGCATGCTGATCCGACTGCGCAAGCGCCTGGCGTATCTGAGCCTCCAGGGTCGCGACCAGGCTCAAATACGAACGAAGCTCTTGCCCGATGGATGACCGTAGGCTCTGCCCGACAAGTCCCCCTTCCTGCGATTCGACAAAGTCGGACAACGACCTGTACAGCAGGGAGGGCTCTGCCAACTGATGCAAGAGTGCTATGATCGGTACGGGTAATGTCGAAGGAAGTTTCAACGATTTGGTGTCCGCGAAAGGCAGGTGTGTGGACGACAGGCCTTGCAAGGTGAAGGGCAGGTCCCTCAGCAGAGCCGATTCCGAAGGCTGCAGGGCCGTCGTCGCCGTTCCGGAGTGCACTTCTGGTTGGGCACGTACTTCTACCGGATACGCTCGCGGCCTCACCGGTATAGGCTTGTCTTCGTCTTCGTCTCTCCTGGCGGCAGCCGGGGTGCTTGTCCTGTCCGACGGCAACCTCGGCAGTCCATTCCTCGCAAATGCCTCATCGAAGACCTCGTTCTTCTCCTCGTGCAACTCAGCCTCACTGTCTTGTTGTTCCATGGACCGGTCAGCCTGGGGCAGGCGCTCCTGTTGGTCCTCGCTCACTTTCAGCAGGAAATACAGGATGTGCCATTTGTTGTTCAGCACCGGCTGCGAGAGCAACCGCGAATAAAGATTGCTGAACACACCCGCCTTCTCCGCGCCGCCATGTTCGCGCAGCAGTCTCGTGCGGATGAGATGTGCGGCTTGGTTCACGTCATCGACCGGGAGACGGTCGTTTGCCGCTCGCTGGAGGAGGGCGGTGGTCACGGTATTGCCTTCTTCCCACCTGTCGTCCGCTCTGTCTTCGTCTTCGCCGGGCTGCTGTGGAGGGATCAGTCGCTCCAGCAACGACTGGACCGCGCTCTCGATGCGCTCTTGTGCACTTTTCGACATGTTCTGCCCTTCGCATTGTGCGCGATGCTTTCACCATTGCAGGTGGAGGGCGGACGCGCAGGCTTGAGATGTCGACGCGATTTGTTTGGTGGGGCCAGGGTCGGGGTCGGGGTCGCGTTCAGGGTCTGGATGGACTCCGATGTTTGAATGGACTCGAACATGTGACAACCCCATACACGCACGGGAGAACGAAGTTTGACGTCAATAACGAAATTTATTTGCTTTCGCTCTGAGAGTATCGTAGCATTTGCCTGGCACCCTGCCCAAGCAACCCACGTTGCCGTCCAGGAAAATGCGACTTGAACCTCCCATGTCTTCTCCTGCCAACGCCAATCTCCATCATTCGTAAGGCCCATTGCAGCCAGCGCATCTCAAAATTACAACACAATGTCATGTACAGTAGAATACTACAGATAGAGCTCGAGGCTTCAACCGGCTTCACCCATCAGCCCTCTCCCGCCCAGCGTGGATGAGCGTGGCCGCTGACATACGCCGTCGAAGAATCCGACATATTCAGGTATCTCGAGGGTGACTCTATGCTCTGCGCGACACCCTCATTAGAGCGATCCAACGGGGGAGATCGGGCTAATGTAGGAGAGGGCGCCTAGCTGGGAGAGTGTGTCAGTTCGCATCTCCCATGCAAACGACCACACCTTCTTACCTCCTCTGCATCTGACCCTGAGACATTTGTCCTTGCTGTGCCATACCCGGGCCACCTTGACCCATGGCCATGCCGTACGGGTTCGCATAATGCTGGGCATCGCCAGCTATTTGTTGCATAGCCAGCCCAGAAATGCCTTGTGCTTGCGACACTGGGCAGTCCTTGTGCGCAAGCAATAACGTCTTGAGGCCGACAATTTCCTCGCGAAGCTGCGTCACAGTTGCAGCCAGTGCGTCGTTCTCGGTGCTAAAAATCTCGACTTTCTGTTGCAAATTGGCCAGCCATTGCTTCTTCCGTTGGCGGCATTTCAGGGCAGCGACACTGGCGTCATGTCAGTACAAACACCACATTCATCCCGAGGCGATATTCTCACCGATTGCGTTCAAGGAAGTTCTTGCGCTTCTCTTCATCGGTCATCTTCTTGCCCTTGTCGTCGACGTTGTCATCGTCGCCTTCTGGACTGCCATCCATGTCATCTGGTTCTTCTGACATGGTGGGACCAGAACTGCCACGGCCCTTTTTGGGTGCGGGAGCTTTGGCAGAGGTGTCGTCTGCTTTTCGCTTACCATTCGCGGCCTTCGCGGCAGCGCCCTTCTTGCCACGGCCATTCCGCGAGTTGCCCTTGTTGTCCTCGTCGGAGTACTGGTCGCCTGCTTCTGTACTGCCAGACATGTTGCTACCAATGCTCGGCTTGCCTCGATGATCTTGAGTGGTCTGCTGATAGCCGGGTTGTTGGGGTGCCATGGAGTAGTTCTGCGCCGCATTGCTACGTTGACCGCCGGCCTGTGCTAACATGAACAAGCCGTTGGCCGCTTCATTACTTTGGTGAGAGCCGAAGGGATCGTGGTTATCCTGCTGTGCGTTCGCACTTGGGTTATATGGCTTGCTGTCGAGGTCCGGCTGGATGTTCGGGTTCTGTTGCGCTTGACTCGTCGCAGGGTGAGAGCCGATGTAACTGTTACTCTGCTGCGCGCGAGCAGTCATGGCCGTGCGGTGGAAGTCGAGGGTACCAGGTGTAGCTCCGCCACTTTGCAGTTGATTGTAGAGTGCTTGCGAGTTTGGTGATGGCTGCGGGAACATCGACCCGCCACCACCAGGTGTCAAGCCAGTGCGAAGCGAAGACTCGTTGGGAGTTGGGAAGCTGCCGGCAAAGTGGTGGTCGCTGTTGAAATAGTCGTTCGAACCGGTCGGGCCGGTAAGCATAGCAGGACTGAGCGGGCCTTGACGAAGAGAACCGGGCCAGCCGGGGGTATTGCCAGGGAGGAGCGACGCTGGCGATGTAAGGCTAGTCACACCTGGTAACTGCGTCTTGCCCGGTGTCTCGGCAGGATTGCCGAAGGCGTTTTCGAAGGGATTGGGTTCTTTCGACAGATGGCTGGTGCTTCCGAAGTAGTCGCCGCCGTCACCGTTCTGCGTGGGCTTGGGTGGTGGCGCAAGAGGAGCATTGGCGGGGGCGTCCTTCTTTTCCGCTTCGTCCGGCTGCTTGATGGTCGGGACCAATGTGTCTGCGCGCGGGTCAGTGTCGTGGATGCTGGGCGAGGTCGCGAACGGCGGTGACGACCTACCAGGCTTCAGGTCTCCCTCCTTCTTCAGTGAGTCTATCGCATCAGTCAGCAAGGATGCAGGTACACGCGCGCAGACACAGTGCGTGCGATGAGCCGCAACAGAAGCCAGCCATGGAGGGGGGCAAAGCAGCAGCGGACAGCAGGCGCATGCGATGCGATGCGATGCGATGCGATGCGACCACGTCACGGGGGCGACGACATACCCGAGGTTTGCAACGACGTACGGTTCGAGCGCGGTGATGCCGTTTGACTCCTGTTGGCATTGAGGTGTGGTGAATGGGTGGCCGATGAGCGTGTGGCTATCGTGGTTGCCATGATGGAGGTCGACGACTACGTCAGAGGTGATGTAGGCAAGTGCGGCGGATCGTCTTGCTTTTACCACCACTGCTGCTTCTCCTCTCCGCCACACTCAATTGTGCACGAAGGTCTTTTCGTCTACCGGCCACTGTCAGCAACATATCCCAGACCGAAAGCACATGGCAGCTGCGGCCGCCGAGGGAAAGCGAGGACGCCTCGTTGGCGGAGGATTGTTCGTTGGTGAAGGGGGCCGGAAGCATACTGCGACGGATGGGGAACTACCATTGTCGCAATTTCACCAACGACGTGGCGACGCCGCCTCGACCATCGCAACCGAGACCCCGCTCGTACAGTGAGAGTCGACATACCTTGGGCGTGCAATTCTCGAGCCTCGCGATGGGCGGACAGGCCTGTCGATGGCTTCTGGCTCTCCGGCGTGACGCAATAGTAATGCGTTTTCGAGGAAGCACGGAGACGGTGGGGATTTGATGCTTCTGCTCCTGCTCCTGCGACGAAAGGCCTCGGACAGAGCGTACTCACCCAGCAGTGTCGGCGAGGGAAAGAAATGGTCGATATTCTCGTCTCGTCTAACCAAAACGTGACCGCGCACGCGAGACACGGTATACCGCAGTGATGAAAGAGTAGTATGACGACGACGTCATTTAGATGGGCTTCCACGGGTTCTTAAGCAGAGAGGCTGTCGCTTGGGATTTGCAAGCTTTGCGGTTGGTCCGTGCTGAACTTCTGCTTAGGTAGAATCCTCGGCACTGGCGCGGAGACGCGTTCCCTTGACTTTCCACTCCAGCTGTGACCTTTCCTTCGTGCGCCTCGACGACCGCAGCGCCTGCGAGCGGGGGGGGGGGGGGGGGGGGGGGGCCCCCGGCGGGGGCGCGGGGGGGGGGGGGGGCGGGGGCGGCGGGGGGGGGGGGGGGGGG
>JALRML010000096.1:0-13085 GCA_026120125.1 Pseudocercospora vitis
TCTCTTTCTTTCTTTTCTTTTTTTTAACTATATATATAAGATCTTCTCTACTTATTACTCTTTATAGATTTTAATTAGTATAGAATCTAGTTATTTATTATTAGTAATCTACTTAGAAAGTAGGTTCTTAAAGGTAGATTTTAATTTATCTAAGTAGAATATATTATAGATTTTTCTAGGTAGACCTAATAACTAAATAGAGATTAGCGATAATACCTTAGATATAGTATACTTAGTATATTTATATTTAATACTCTTTTTTAGGTAGATAGTCTTATAGTTATAAAAGTCTAGCTATACCTTATTACTAACTTAATATACTAGTATAGATATCTAGCCCTTATTAGCGTTATCCTTTTAGTTTTATACGGCTTCTACTATACTAACTTAGCTTAGGTCTATAATTTTTTATATTCTTTCTATGAATATTACTACTTATTATATTATTTCTAGCTATAGTATTTCTTCGTTCTTTAGTTATAATTAAACTAGTAATAGTAGGTTATACTTATATACTATAAAGAATAGGCTTATACTTAGAACTAAGTAAAAAAGTACGTTTAATACTAACTAAGCTATAGAAAGCTACTTTTCCTAGTTAAACTATTCTTAATTAATATAATATCGGAGATAAGCTTAGACTTTCTAGTTTAATCTTTTAGGCCCTCTATTAGTTTATAAGTAGTATATAGAGCTAAGCCTCTACTCTATACTAACTAATTAGTAGAATGTGTTCTAGAATATACTTATCTAATTAGTATCTTTATCGCTTATAATTACTTTTAGGAGGCTATAATAGTAGACCTAGTAGTCTATAAATCTTTCTATATAGTCCTTAGCTTTTATAGTAGATATTGCCTTTAATACTATAGTCTTACTAAAGCGATCTTTAATTACCTAAAGGTAATTATTTCCTTCTAAGTCTAGTATATTAGTTATAAAGTCTATAGAGATTTCTTAAAAGAAATAGTTAGAGATTAGTAAAGGATATAGGAGTCTATATTTTTATTTCTACTATACTTTATTCCTTTTATAGTAGTCGTAGTTTTATAAGAACTATTAGATATATTAAGCCTATAGTAGCTAATAGAAGTTACGACCTAGTATTAATACTATAGAGTTCTAGCCTAGATAGCTATAGATTAGCGAATTATAGATAGATTAGATAATTTTTATATAAAAGATATTATTCTCTAATTCTTTATTTCCTATCTATTTATAATTAGCTTCTATTAAAACTACTATTTCTAGAATCTATAGTTAGCTATAGTAATAAAAGTATCTATTTAAGTCGATTATATAATTATTTATTTATACTTTTATCTTAAGGTCGCTAGGAAGTACGTAGTTTCTACTTTTAACTAATTAGATAATTACTTTAAATATATTATCCTATAGCGCTATCGTATCCTATAACTTATTTAAGTTAGAATTCTAAAGAGGTCTAATATTCTCTACTACTTTAGAGTTAAATTCTATAGATATTAGAGTAATTCTAAAGTTTTCTATATAGATCTCTTATAGTTATATAGAGCTAATTATTAAAATAGATATAATATTCTCTAATTCTAACTTTCCTTTTCTATTCTCTAGCTAGTTAGCTATATAGTTTAGTTCTAAGAACTATTAAAACTAAGATAGTCTATCGTCTCTTCTAAGTATATTTTATTCTCTTTTTAATAAAGTATTTAGTATAATTACTTTAGAGCCTAGCTAGTAAATTAGAGTAAACTAGAACTTTATAAGTATCTCTATCTATTTAATCTATCTCTTAGATAGTATTCTCTTTATTATAAAGTATTCTAAGTTCTTATAGTCTATCTAAATTATAAAGAGCCTATAAGCTTTTAGATTAGGTTCCTAGAACTTTAAGCTATTAATTACTATAAGTATTTCCTTATTATAAATATTATAGTTAATTTCTATCTAATTAAGTTTCTTACTAAGAAAGCCTACTAGTTATAGAATTCTATCTTTTTCTTAGAGAAGCGTAGCTTCTATTATAAATCTACTATAGTCTATTTCTAAGAATATAGCTAATAATAGGTCCTAATATACTAGTACTAGAGTACTATAGTATTTTTCTTTTAGTAGTCGAAAAGCTTTCTTCTATTCTTTTCTCTAGAAGAACGCTATCTCTTTACGAATTATTACTATTAAAAAGATAGCGATCTTAGAGTAGTTAGATATAAAGCCTTAGTAGTAATTTATAAAGCTATTAAAGCGTTATACTTCTTTTATACTTATAGGTATTATTTACTATTTTATAATCTCTATCTTTTTGTTACAGATCGAATCTGCGGGATGTAGAATTAGAGACTCTAGACTAATAATAACGACTAGGGCAGCATAGCTGTTACGTGCACGACTATGGCTTAAGGAATTCGGTCGAACACGTGAAGCTTAGCGACTAGACGACTAGTCGGATAGTCGAACAATCGAACTATATGCTAAGACTAGCGATATCTCCTTTGTATTTAGGAACGTCGAGATGCCCTTATAGCTTCGAGGCGTTCAACTTATATTACGAACTTACTAATTAGAATTCACCTTTTATTCTATTTAGATCGCATCGTTCCTATTTGCTCTAGCCTCTCTAAAGAATATCTAACTACGTAATTAACTATCCCTCTTTTAGTTTAATTGATAAACGAGTTATAACACTTTGAACGCCCTTAGGATGAGTGCCTTATAGCAAACCAGAAAGAGAACTCCCGCCCTTAGCGATGTAGAAAGCAGCCGCTAACGATCTAGCACTTCTTAATCGGCTATTAACGCTATTGCCAACTACGCTAAGGAAGACTCTCTTAAAGTCGGCAAGCCGGACTACTACTATAGCGATCGAGACAAGTTCGATATCTAGCTTACCTAAATGGACATATATTTCAAATTTAACGACATAGGTGAAGCTTAGAAGCCTCTCTTCGTAACGACCTTTATACGAGGACGAGTTTAGTACTAGATTAAACCTTTTCTTAGGACATACCTAGACAACAATAAAGATGCTACTAGAATCTTTCGATCCTAGAACTATTTAAAGAATGCAATAAAGATAGTCTATAGAATCTCGAACGAAATGTTAACCGCGGTTCGAGTTATTTAATATATTACCTAGAAGACCTCTATAGCCGAATATGTAGCTAAATTTTAGAAATACGCCTAACTTACAAAGTAGGACGACGAAGCACTTTAAGTTATATTCCGACGAGGCCTTAAGGATAACGTTAAGGACGAGTTAATGCGCGACGGACGAAGCATTAACAACCTCGGAGAACTAGTTAAAACAGCAATTAATTTAGACGACCGGCTTTACGAACGATCCTTAGAATAGCGTTATAATTCTAAGATCTCTAGAAAAGTAGGATACGTATCTAACAAGTTACGCGAAGGATAGTCTCGACTATTTCATAAAAAACAATAATAGCGTAATCCTAATATAATAGACTAGTAGTTTAATACAATCTAGAAAGGTCGCTTAAAGGGAAAAGGGAACCGAGGAAAGAGTTTACCTCGGAAGAATATAAGAAAGCTAACTTACTATGCCTATAGTAGGGAAGGCTATATAGTATAGGACTACCGCTCTAAGAATATAGTGCGACGCGAGCAGTTCAATATAATGCAAAAAGACAAGGGCCTATATAATATAATAGGAGTACTAAAACTACGCCCCCCGCTAAAGGAGATCAATATAATAGTACGCAAGGTCGAGAACGACGTTGCGAAAAAATCTCGAAACGGTTACGGAAGCCTTTACTAGCGATTCTGTTACTAAGATTTGTGCTAAATCTACTACTCTACGAAGATGGATTTAGGATTTTTCTCTTAGCAACTACGAGGCGGAATCGTATAAAAAAACGCGAAATCCTAGGTAGAGGAAAAGGAGATTAATGAATCTTGCTTTAACGATAACAATAAAGAAAACCGAGATCCGGAAGCTTCATTCTCTTAGACGGAGCTTAGAATTATTCTAGAAGTACTAGAGTCCCCTTAGTAGGAGGAGGATTAGCAAAAGGATTTAGAGGAAAGCCTAAGCGAGGAAGAAAGCGAATCTAACGAAGATACCGACGACGAACTAGGAATAGATAACGATACAGTCTTAACATTTACGATTGACGTACCTATTCTAGCTCGAGTTATCGCACTCTAGTTAGTACGAAATACGAAGAAATGTTTCTAAAGGTTAACGGACACCGACGAGTCTACTAAGGAGAACTCGACTACTTTTAGACTTCTCTTAAAACAAAGCTTTGGAACTACCCCTAGATACTAATAGATTACGTATACTACAACTTCATTATAGAGTAGGTACTAATAGGAAGCACGTTTACTCCCTACGGATATATACTACTAGACAATTCGACGGTTATTACTTAAGGAATGCGCTAGGCTCGGGCGGAGTTGAACCGACAATACCGAACTATAATAGTAGCGTAAGGAAAATACGTATATAACGACACCTTCGAAGAAAGACAGTACGCGCACGAGGCGCGGCGAGCAAAATAGCAGATTCGTAACTAGTTAGAGTAGCGTTAGGCCAACTAGTCGGGAAACGAATCAACTCTCTAGATTAGAGCGTTCTACGAGAGTTCCTTAATATAGAAAACGCTTAGGCATCAATAGTAGTCTTCTGCATAAAGATTATCGTTAACGGGCATAGGACGAATGCTCTAATAGATTCCGGAGCGAGCGGGAACTTTGCCTCCGAATCATTCGTTAAGAGCTGAGAGATCGTAACCTAAAGCCAAGAAGTAGAAGAGTATAAACTTATCGCAGTCGATAGGTCACCCCTACCTAGTATAGAACAGGAGACGATACTATTACTACTAGCTATCTAATAGCACCGCGAGGAAATTGTCTTAGATGTTACTAATATAGCTAGTTATAACATAGTGCTAGGCATACCTTAGTTAAGAAAGCATAACCTAGTTATAGACTAGAAAAGAGGAGTACTTAGATTTTAGGAATGCGATTGTATAATTAGTATTCAGCCTACGTAGTAGTAGCGTTCGCTAGTAGATAAGGCAAGATAGTATAACGAGATTTAGCTTGCGCCGAATAGGACTATATAGAGTATAAAGCTAACCTAGACCGACACCGCCTTAGGTTAGGTAGGTTGCGACGACGTTATAGGATAGGATAGAAATTATACACTATTAAAGAATACTAACATCTCGGAGTTACGTATTCCTAAAGAGTATAATAAGTGGAAGCGACTCTTTGAAGAGGAGAAAGGCCTCGACGCCTTGCCTAAACATTAACTATAGGATTATAAGATATACTTACAGCCTAGGAAAGAGCTTCTATAGAGACCTCTATACGTAATATCCAAGAAAGAGCTTAAAACCCTAAACGAGTAGCTAAAGGAGAAACTAGAGAAAAGCTAGATACGGAAGTCGACATCCTTAGTAGTATTACTAGTAATATTCGTTCCGAAAGCAAACGGGAAATTACGATTAGTAGTCGATTTTAGACGACTTAACGACATTACGATTAAAAACCGATACCTACTACTGAACATCGAAGAAATACAGAATCGATTAACTAGATCGGACTAGTATACGAAGATCGATCTCCGCGACGCATTCTACGCGATACGAATAGCTGCTAGAGAAGAATAAAAGACTGCATTCCGGACAAGATACGGACTCTATAAGTTCCTAATTATACTAATAGGACTAACAAACGCCCTAGCGTTATATTAAGACCTTATTAACGAAGTACTATAGGATCTCCTAGACGTATGCGTCGTAGCATATATAGACGATATTCTTGTCTATACTAAAGGAGAGCTCGGCAAATACGTACGATACGTATAGGACGTCTTCGAACGACTCGCTCGAGTAGAGTTCAAGACTATACTAGAGAAATACGAATTCTATAAGAAGGAAGTCAAGTTCCTAGGATTTATTATTAGTACTATAGAAATCAAGATCGATCTAGAAAAGATCAAATTAATATAGGAATAGCTAACGCCAAAATGCGTTAAGGACGTACAATTATTCCTAGGACTAGCAAGCTATAACCGGAAATTTATTATTAGATACTTTGCATTAACAACGCTATTAACGGACCTAACGAAGAAAGACGTCGGATAGAACTAGAGGCCGAAACAACAAAGCGCATTCAAGAAGATCAAGAAACAATATACGATCGGACTAACTCTACAATTATTCGATAAAAAGAAAGCAGTCTAGATTAAGACAGACGCTTTAGATAGAGCTATAGGAGCATGCCTTATATAGAAGCATAACAGAAAACGACACCTAGTAGCCTACTACTTAAGAAAGATGTTACCTACGGAATAGAACTACGACATTTATAATAAGGAGCTACTTACGATAGTTGCATCTCTATAACACTAGCGAGTATATGCGGAAGGAGCACCGAAGATTACGATTCTTTCTAATTATAAGAATCTAACTTACTTCTTTACGACTAAAGTACTAACTCGAAGACAGGCCTACTAGTCGGAACTACTAGGGTAGTATAAGTTCGAGATCCGCTATACCCCTAGATGCGAGAACGGACGAGCTAACGCACTAAGCCGCCGTAGCGACTATATAGAAGGTCATAAACTAGTACAATAATAGATACTTATAGCAAACTAAGACGGAAGCCTTAGTGCTAATACGAAAGAATTCAATAATATTATGCGAGTTCTTTAGGACATAGAAGAACAATTCCCGATCGAGTATAGGAAATACTAAGTACCGAAGGAACGAGTATAAGAGTGTATTCGATAGCATTACGACGGACAAGAATACGGACATCCTAGAGTTATAAAGACGATAGAATTAGTACAATAGAGCTTCGCCTTTCTACAAATGCGATAGCGGATCGTATAATATATTAAGAAGTGTTAGTAATGCTAACGAAATAAGGCGGATCGATATGCTAAATACGGACATATATAATTTAGGACTCTACTAGGACAACTATAGGACGAAGTTACGATAGACTTTATTACGAAACTCCCTAAGTCTAAAGACTAAGTTACTAGATATACATACGACATAATACTAGTTATAGTCGACCGGCTTACGAAATATACACACTTTATTTCTACTAACGAGTTAAGCATAGCAGAGCAACTTAGATACCTTATACTAGATAGGCTTATAAGATATTACGGATTCCCGAAGACATATATTACCGATAGAGATAAGCTCTTTACATCGAACTACTAGAAGACGCTTACTACGATACTTGGAATCAAACATAAGCTATTAATAGTATATCACCCTTAGACAGATAGACAGACTAAGAGGATAAACCAAACTTTAGAACAATACTTACGACACTACGTTAACTATGCATAAGATAACTAGGCATTACTACTGCCTATAGCACAACTTGCACTAAACAATCAACAATTAGAGACTACGAAAACTACACTATTCTTTGCTAACTTTGGGAAACATCCGCACCTGTTCAGGGAATAGCTATAGTATCTATAGGCGGAAAAGGTAATAATCGCTTTAGAAGATCTAAAGAAGGTGTACGAGAACTTGTAAATAGCAATCCTTAAGTCTTAAAAACAAATTACGGGACTATATAATACGAAACGAAAAATGGCACCTTAGCTTAAGAAGAGGGATAAGGTCTACCTCCTTATAAAAAACCTAAGAACCTAGAGATCGACTAAGAAACTAGACTACGTTAAGGTCGGGCCATTTTTAATTAATGAGCCTAAAGGACTAGTAAACTACTAACTTAAACTACCGGTAGACGCAAAAATCTACCTAGTGTTCTATATATCCATATTGGAACCTACCGACGCTGAAATACTCTACTAAGAAACATTCTACTTCTAACTAGAAGAAGAAAACGAGTTTGAGGTCGAACGAATCCTAGACTAGAAGGGTTAGCGATATCTAGTTAAGTGGAAGGGATATAACGAATTAGAAAATACCTAGGAACCGAAAATTAATCTCTAGAATTGCCGATAGCTTCTAATGAAGTTCTACTAGAGCTAGAAGAGTCCCGAAGGGACGTAGGACTAGAAACCTAGAAATTAGAGGAAAGATCGTACCCCTAGTCTACTATAAGACCCTAGGTAGAGAGAGAGAGGTAAAACTTAGAATTAGCTAGTTCGGACGGCGGAGACAAGGCGATCTCCTACTACTCTAGCTCGGCTAGATTCGCCTCCTCTACTATAATAGCCTTATTAGTACGCTAATCGATAAGATCTATTTGTTTCTACAACCGCTCCTCTTAAGCGTATATAGTATTAAGAGCCTCTCGAGCTTGCTCTTAAGCCTCTCTTGCTTCCTTAATCTAGCGCTAAAGTTTCTTCTTCTCTCTAATTAAGCGATCGAACTCCGACCGAGTAACTTTTATATTGTATCGAGTATTACGACAATTACATTTATTACACCGACTCGACTAGACGTATACCTTATATACACGCTTGTACGTACGATAATTAGAACATATACGAACTATCCTTTCCCTAAAGTTATCGATGAATTCGGTAAGCTTTAGGCGACGACGAGTACTAGAGGACTTTGGAGCGTTAGGCATAGTGAAGGAAAGAGGAAGGCTATAACGACGTTAACTTAGGGAGGCAGCTAGATTATGTCTTAGGCTTAGGACGAGCTAAGCTAGAAGGGGGATGGTGTTACGGATCGATTCTAAGAGGCCTAGGCTAACCAATTAAATCCTTATAGTTAGCGGGCGCGGCCGCTACGAAGTGCTCTATTAGCATAAGTCTTAGACGAAATAGAGTAGGGTGCTCTGCTACTCTATAGCGCTCTATCGAGCAGAGCAATAGAGCATAGTAGAGCATAGAGGAATCTCCTATATATTTAGGAACGACGAGATGCCTTTATAGCTTCGAGGCGTTCAACTTATATTACGAACTCACTAATTGGAATTCACCCTTTATTCTATTTAGATCGCATCGTTCCCATTTGCTCTAGCCTCTCCAAAGAATACCTAACTACGTGATTGACTATACCTCCTCTAGCTTAGTCGATAAACGAGTTATAATATTCTACTTAGTTCGAGGTAGTTTATAGGTATCTCTACTTAAGAATATATTTTATAACTATAGCTATTACCTAAAGAGCTAGTAATAGCTACTCTAAACGATACTAGAAATAAGTTAACTATAGTACTATATAGTATAAGCGCTTATTGCCTCTACTACTATAGTATAAGTAATTTGCTACTCTTTAATAGAGCTAAAAGTAGAGCTATCTTTCTTCTTAGCCTAAGAAGATAGATAGTCTTATAGGAAGAATATCTATAATATATAAAGGAACGATAAGATACTTATAATATTTACTACTTATAAAGAATATCTTAAGAAAAGGCTTATAAAGACGTAAAGTATTATATAAGTAGATATAGCTTTAACTCTAAAAGGCTAGAAACCCTTAGACCTATTATAAGCTTAGTATTAGAAACGATAAGTAGAGATTAATTATCTTAGCTACTTAAAGATTCGCTTTAGGTTACTATATTCTACTTTAGTAGAAGTTAGACTATACTAAAGCTATATATTTATAGAAACTAGAACTATATTTAACGTAGTTAATAATTAATTAAGGCTAGATCCTAGATTACTATCGATATATCCTCTATTAGCGTAAGCGCTATCTTATAGAAGAGGATTAATTACTCTAGAAGCCTATTTAAGTCCTATTATTTATAGAGACTTTAGGCTCTATATTAAAGCCCTTATCTTAGAAAGAGGTAAAGTACTATTATAAGCTCTACCTTAGTAGAGAGGTAGGCCTACTACGTAGTTAGTAAAGTAAAGTATACGCATATACGTAGTTATTAGCTAGAGCGTAGTAGAACTAGGAATGCCTATAGAGAGACTAGAAGATAAGGTATTAGCTATATTAGCGCGCCTTATTATTTATAAACGATATAGCTAATATAGTAACTTAGGTCTAGGTCTTTCTACTAAGGAGATACTAGAGGCTAGATTTATAAAAACAAAAACAAATATATTATATTTTATATACTCTTCTACTCTAAAGAGACGCTATTTTATTCTTTATTAGCTTAGTACAAATAAGGGGTAATATAAGATAAACATAGTAAGGAAGAGTATAAGAGGCCTTATAGATATTATCCCTTATATCTAAGATTAATTTTAAATACTCTAGCTATTAAGTTAATTTTAGATCTCTAGGGCCTAAAATTAACTATCGCCTATTTTTATACTAAGGATCTTATATAACTAATTAGAACCCTTAAAACGACGTAGAACGCCTATAAGAGTATATAAATTCTTTAAGTAATAAGGAGTCGCTACTAGGATTAATTATTCCTATTAACTAAGAAGAATTAGATAATAAGGAAGCTAACTTATCTCTTAACTAAGAAATTAGAAATCGTCTAGTCGATATATCTACTTTAGGAACTCTTATAGATAGTATTAGTAGCGCTATCCTAGCTCTCCGAGATTTTATCTAAAAACTACTTAAAGCTACTACTAGTAGATACTATAGCGAACCCCTTCTTTAATAGTAGTAATTACTTTTTATATATTAAATAGTTCGAGGAACTTATAAGAGAGTATAATATTAAGCTAAAGGATAATAATAAAGAAGTAGTATAAAGGTTTATATCTACTATTAATCTTTTATATAAAGAGACTATTAAGACGCTTAATAGTAGATAGTCTTATAAGAGTAGGCTAAATTAAGCAAAGCTTAGGAAAGCGTTCCTTAAGGAGTATAAGAAAGCCGATTATTAATACCTTATCGCTACCTATCTATAGCTTAAAGTATTATCTAAGAAAATTTATACTAAAGATAATAACCTTAAGGAATACTATCGATAGTTTATTCTATCTACTAATTCGATTCTAGTTAAAGATTTAGATAATCTATTCTATTCTATCTTACTTCTTAAAAAGCTACTTTTAGTAGTTACTATCTATATAGCTAAGTATATAAAGTTAGATAAAACTAATTTATCTACCTTTTATCCGTTTTATAAGATCTTTAAAGCTATCTATTCTAATATTATCTTCTATATATCTATATTCTTAAAGGATAAAGGGAGGGAGATAAATAAATAAATATATTAGCTTATAGATTCGCTTAAGCGTTAGAAACCTATCTTAGTAGCTAAGGTTACTATATACTTAACTAGAGAAGAAGAAAATTAGAGAAAGATAAATAATCTCTTTCTAAAACTTAATAACCTAATTATCTAATTTAATATAATAATTAGATAGAATAAAAGAGTTATACCTCTTTATACTCTAGAGCTAAGGATAAAAGCTAAGGTTATCGACTATCCTAATACCTTAGATAGTATAGATACGTATATAGTATAGCCTATTACTAAAGTACTTAAGAGAAGTTACTAGATATATAGAGATAAAGATTACTTCTAAAACGAGTATCTAATTATAACTATCTTAGTCTCTAAAGAGTATTTATATAAAGGTAAATAAGGTAGGTTATACTATAGCTATATTAGCGACTATAGTAAATAAATTAGATATTACTAGAACTATAAGACGCTAAAGCTCTTCTTTATATTTTAAGAACTTAAGAAGCGCTAGAAGATACTAGACCTAAAAAGTAAAGTAGTTAGTATCTCTATATAGAGAGCTACTTAGAATAAGAAGTACTTTAATATTTTAGAACCTAATAATCTACTAGAAAGAATATAAAGACTATCTTTTATAACTACTACTACTATTAGATTTATAGTAAATAATATAAGTAACGCTTATACTATAATAGCGCCTTAGAAGCAAATACTAGTAAAGAAGCTAATACTATCTCTAGCTATAGGCTAGATACTTATAGAGATCTTAAAGTAGAAGATAGCTAAGTAAGTAAAAGTAGCTAAAAGAAAAGCACTTATTACTAGCTAATCTATCTCTTATATACTAAATAAAGAAAATATATAAACTTAGCTATTAATAGTTAACGAGTTAAGTTTTAAGATCCTATAATCCTCGTAGACGCTAGACTAAGAGATACTAGATATTAGCCTAATCTTAGCTCTTTTTATAAATAAGAAAAGAAAGATATAGCGTTTTAATAACTATTTACGCTCTTATTTTAAGAAGAATAACTAGTTATTTTAAGTAGAGAAATAGTTAATAACTCTAGTAACTCTTAGTATTAGGGAAATTATTATATATAGAGGTATAACTTCTAAGAACTAGAGCTAGAACATCCTAAATAATAGAGAATTCGCTAAATCCTTAACTAGTTACTCTAAAGAAGCGTTTACTCTAAAACTTATATACTTCGCTAAAACAACTAAGAAGCTTAACTAAGAGAGAAAAGGAGTAGAGTATAGCGCTCTTATTAATACTAAAATAGAAGATAGTCGTTTAGTATTTAGAAATAAGTAATCTAATATTACTAAATAAGTTATTTTAAGTAAGTTCGCTACTATTAAGATTAGAGAAAAGAAGCTAGTTAATCCTTTTAGCTTATATAAGTAGATAGAGTAAGTAGACTTTTCTATAGTAATATAAGATTATACTATTATACTAAGCGTCTAGGTTAACGCTACGTTTAGCTAATAGGAAGTACTAATTTAGGCACTAATTAATAAGAGTTATAAAACGCTTATAATTAGCGTCTCGAAGATTAGAATATATAGTTTTCTAATAGAAAAAGGTAGAAAACTAGTACTTTATAGTATAGAAGGAAATATTAACTACTTAGAGGTTCTAAGAGACTTTCTAATTAAAGTTTTTAGTATAGTATTCTAGTTTATTATCTTTATATTACTAGATCTACTAAGCCTAACGTTATTAGAGCGACTATAGGCTAGAAAGTATAGGTTACTTACTTAGAACTATAATAATAGCTCTTAGAAAAGATAGATTACTATAGTATAAAGTAAGATAGTACTATTTACTAGAACCTCTAAATAGAAGGCCTATAGTACTAAAGAACTCCTTTTAGTAAAAAAAGAACGTATAGCTTAGCTATAAGCTTAAATTAGGTTATATACTTCTTTAAATTAAGTATAGTAAGTATTATAAGAAATAGAGGAATTCTATTTAAGAGTATAAAAAGGTCTATTAAGAGCTAAATATATATAGTTATATTATAGAAAGATTTAGTTTTATTATATAATTTTAGGCC
>JALRML010000097.1:0-12945 GCA_026120125.1 Pseudocercospora vitis
TATAATATATAATATATCTTTATATTACTATTTTCTAATTACTTAGATCTAAGTAGTTATAAGCTTACTAGGCTATCGAACGCCTATTTAGAAGTTATATTAAGGATAGCTATTATAGTAAGAAACGACTTAGGTATATACTATCCTACTAGTACCTCTAGTAGATAATATTAAATATAGAGTTTTTACTATAATAGCTATTCTTATTATATATAGCTATAATAATCTACTAATATACTACTTTATTATTAATAACTCTAGCTAATAGTATATTTGTCCTTCTTTAGTAGAATAGTATCTAATCTTTAATTATAAACTATAGCGCTTAGCGCTTTAGAGTTCTAAATTACCTATAATTTATAAGTAGCGGTTTTATACTATAGATTAGAAAGTAAGCGATCTTTAGTAAACGCTAGCTATAAGTTCTTTCTAGGTCTAGATCTTCGCTATCTATTTAAACTAGAAATATATTAATATAGAAGCTCTTAAGGAACTACCTATTAATAAAGTTATTAACGTTAGCTTTATATTCTATACTTATTATATCTTCTACTTTAGCTAGTTATTAAAAAAGTATATCTAGCTCTATATAAGTATCGCGAATAAATAGCGACGTAACCTACTAGTAAGTCGCTAGTAGAGCAAAATAGGCTATTAGTAGCTAGCGATCCGCTAGTAGGCTAGTTTTACAATTAGCTAAGAATATATATATAGAGTAAAGAGAGGAAGGAACTTCGATTCGCTAGGATTATTCTTATAAAGGATAGAAGCTATACTATATCGCTATAAAACTTTTTCTATATATTACGTAATACCCTTCGTTATATAGTAGGACTTATATAATAATCCTTCTCTCTTCTATTAGAGTAATAATCTAGTATAGCTCTAAAAAGAGTAACGAGAACTAGAGGATAGCTTTTATTAGAAGAGTAATAAGAGAGCTAAAGCGTAGAAATTTTACTAAGTAGCGCGATCTCTAACCTCTTAGGTAATAAAGAAGAATTAGGTAGAGAACTACTAATAATAAAAGCTAATATCGCTAGCGAGAACCTAGCGATATAGCTATAAGAAGTAGGAGATAACTTTATTTATATTTCTATAGTCCTTAGCGAATAACTAGAAGAAGAAGAAAGTAAAGAATAAAATAAAGAAGTACGAGCTTTTACTATAGAATACGTATAGGCGCGCCTTATCTAAAAGAGCCTTCTAAAGGCTAAATTCGCTACTTAAAAGAGGACGAATAATTAGCTAGCTTAAGAGCTTACGTAGATATAAAAAGATCTCTAAGCGTAAGATCTCTATAGATACTCTAATAGCTTACTATAAAGATATAAGTAGCTTACTTTAGCGATAGACTATAGCTTAGTAGCAAAGCGTACTATTAAAGATCTACTAGAGTATAAGGGTAGAAATCTAAAGAAATACTATAAGTAGGTATAAGTATATAAGGTTACGTTTCTATAAGCGCCTAGTATATATAGCTCTAATTAGTCTTAAGTTATATATATAATATAGTTCCTAGAAGAATAGCTAAAGGAAAGGTAGTAGAACTAGTACTTAGAGAACTAAAAGTTACCTATCTACTTTAAATAAACTAGATTATAAAACGAGTTTATTAAGTTCTTACTAGATAACCTCGACGACCTACTAGTAAGAAAGCTCGATATATATAAGAAATATATATTAGTAAGATAGCGAAAAGGTTAGAAAGTATAAGAGTTCCTAATATATATAGAGACTATCGAGTCCTAGTTAGAACCTTATACTCTAACTTAACTACTATACTACTACTTCTCTAAGCTCTAAGAAGAGCTTTATATCGCTATTACTAATTATAATATCGTTCTAACTAATAGAGAAACTCTCTATCGCTTAGCGATAATATTAGAAAAGAATCTCTTTAAGTAAAAGATATATCTCTACTCTTACTCTATAGTACCTAAGGTAGACTATAAGCGAGAAACTATAACTAAACTAAAAGAGACTATTACTATAGCTCCTTAGCCTAAGTCGTAGTTAAAAAAAAAAAGACTATATAAAGGCTAGTAAACTACTAGTAGAGTAAAAAACTTCTACTAGTCTAAAAGATAATACTATATAGTACTATAACTATAATTAGATTAGATATATACGCTCTAACTATTCTTATCTATAGAAGGATATACTAAAGTTAAATAACCTAAATAAATACTTCGTAGATCGCTTAGAAAAAGTATAAACTTCGTTACTACCTTTTTAATAGAAATAAAGGCTAGAAAGATAGAATTAAAAGAAGCAATTATAAGTAATAGTAAAATTATTACTCTATAAAGAGTTTACTATAACGTCGTTACTACGTTTAATATAAAGGCGTAGGTTACTTTAATAAACTAGCGACTTACTATATAGTAAGAACTAGCTCTAATAGAGGCTTAGCTCTCTAACTTATAGTAGCTATAAGAGCAAAAGACTAGCTACTATAGAGCGTATAACCTTTAGCTATAGATAACTAATATAAATAGAGAAACTAAAATTTGCTAGATATTTACCTATAGAGTAGACTTTAGTAGAATTAAGCTCCTTATTAGATAATATACTATAAGTAATTTAGGTATAGATCTCTAAAATAGTTCTAGTACTTAGAAGTAGAAGCTAATAGAGCAATAGCTTAGTAGAATATTACTTAAAAGAACTAAGTAGAAAGTTAAGTAAGATATTATATTAGTTATTCTAATAGAATAAGTTAAAATATTACTAGCGATTCGCTAGAGATACTATAAGATACTAACTATTACTATTAATAATCTACGACTCCTAGAGGTGTTAGAGTCTTATTATAATATATTTAATAAGAACTCTATAAGTCTTCTACTAACTATATATATAATAGATTATATAATTAACTTTCTAGATAGAAAAGAGCCTTTATATAAGCTACTAATAAACCTCTTACTTTATAAGCTAAAAGTATTTTAAAAATACCTTAAAAAGGAATTAGTAATAAGTTATATTATATATAGTACTAGCTCTATTAGGGCCTTATTTCTCTTTATCTTAAAGAAGAATAAAGAACTATAGCTATATATTAATTATTAAGCCTTAAATTCTATTATAATAAAAGATAGGACGCCTCTATTTCTAATTAATAAGACTCTAAATTATCTTATAGGTACTAAGTACTTTATAACTCTTAACTTTAAGGATATATACTATTATATTTATATCTAAGAGAATAATAAATAAAAGATAGCGTTTTATATATAATATAGATACTATAAGTATAAAGTAATACTCTTTAGGTTAACTAACGCTTTAGCGACCTTTTAAGCCTATTTAACTAAGCTCTAGTAGAACTTTTTAACGATCTCTATATAGTATACCTAAATAATATTCTAATCTATACTTATAATAAGAACTTAGAAGATTATTAAATAGTAGTATATTAAGTATTAGATTATCTATAAACTACTAAGTTATACGCTAACTTTAAAAAATACTATTTTATAGCTAAAGAAATAGCTTTTCTTAGATTTTAAGTAATCTAAAAAAAAGTTATTACTAATCTAGAAAAGATAGTAACGATAGTAGATTAGCTAGCGCTAAAGAACTTATAGAAGCTATAGTTATTCCTTAGGTTCGCTAACTTCTATTACTAGTTTATCGCTAGCTATTCGAAGATAACTTTACTAATTACTAACTTATTTAAGAAAGATCGTAAGTTTATATAGACTAATAAGGTATAGATAGCTTTTAAGAAACTTAAGTAATAGTTTACTACTATATCTATTCTATAGTATTTTAATTCTTCAAAGGCGCTTTACTTAGAAACTAACGCTTCTAATTTTAAACTATTAGGTATTATCTTATAAGTATAAGACGATAGGTTATAGTACTCTATCGCCTTTACTTTATATAAAATAATCTCTACTAAATAGAACTATTAGATATATAACTAAGAACTTCTTACGATCGTATACTACTTTTATATATAAAGATATTACTTTAATAGTATAGAGAAAACTATATAAGTATATACTAATTATAATAACCTTAAAAGTATTAAAATAATATAATACCTAAACCTAAGGTAAGCTAGATAAGCTATATTCTTAGATATATTCGATTTCGAGATCTATTATTAGTAGAGAAAGAATAACTCTACTAATAGTCTATTAAGAAGGCTAGATTATTAGACTAAAAATAGAGCTATAAATAGCCTCTTACTAATTCTCTAGTATAAGCTTTAGCTAGCTAATAGAAATATAGTGTCGCTAGCTATTTACGTTATATTTGTTTAAATTAAAGTAAATAGTAGACTATAGAGATCTATAACTAAAAAGACCTTAGAGGTAGCTAATAAATAGATAGCTACTACTATCTACGACCTAGTAATAGAGCTAATCTTTATCGCTAGCGCTACTAAATATATATAGTATATACTATACTTAGTAGTAAGACTACTACTTATAAGTAAAACTATATCTAAAGATATTAAGAAACTTTTTATTAGCTTTATTACTTAGCTATAGTAGAAGGATAACTTTATTACTTAGATAAAAGATAAACTAAAGGACTATAATTAATCTAAATATAGAGCCTAATCGTAGGCGTTCGATAATAATAGACTACTCTAATATAATAAAAAGTTATATATACTAAATAAGCTAGTAATATATATAGAGGTATTATTAACCTATTATAACTCTAAACTTACTAGGCATTTTAGGGTAGAGAAGACTATAACTCTAATCTACTACTCTTTATACTAGCTAGAGATAAGTAGCGATATTAAGAACTTTATTAAAATATATATAGTCTACTAATAAACTAAAGTATAAAAGTAGTTACTTTATAGCGCTCTAAGTTCGCTACTAACTTTAGAGAAAATCTAGATAGAAATTAGTTTAGACTTTATTATAAAGTTACTACTAGCGAAACGCTAGAGAACTATCTTTAACTCTATCCTAGTAGTAGTAGACTACTTATTAAAAATAGCACTATATATCGTAGTATAAGAAATATAAAAGGTAAGCGATTTTATAGAAATCTTCTTTAAAAAAGTAGTAGCGAGATTTAGAATACCTAAAAGTATTATAAGCGATAGAGGATCGCTATTTATATTAGCATTCTAGATAGAACTCTACTATATATACAAAATATAATATAAACTATTAATAGCGTACTACCTATAGATAAATAGATAAATAGAAGTAGAAAACTAAACGCTTTAAATATATCTATACTACTTTATAACTAAGTCGTAAGATAACTAAGTCGTATAGCTACTATTTATAGAATTTGTATATAACAATTTAGTACATAGTAGTACTAGTAAAACGCTATTCTTCTTAGTCTAAAGGTAGCACTCTAGATAGACTAAGCTATATAGAGATATAAAGCAAAAAGAGAAGATACTAGTAGCTATAAAGCAAATTAAGTAGTTAAAAAATATAAAAAAAGTTATAGTAGAATACTTAAAGAAGGTATAGTAATACTAATAGACGTTATATAATAAGTAATATATTACGCTAATACTAAAAGTAGGCGACCTTATACTTTTAAGCACAAAAAACCTAAAATTGTATTAGCTAAGTAAGAAGCTAAGTATATAATTCGTAGATTTATTTTATATTAAAAAAGCGATAAATATATAGGCGTATCGCTTAACGCTCTCTATAATCTATCTAGTATATAATATATTTTATATCTCTTTTCTATACCTATACTATAGTAGACTTAGTAAACTACTAGTAAACATTATAATACCTAAAGTACTTCTAGATAGTAGTAAAGTATAGGAAGTAGAGAAGATTATAGATAAATAGAAATAAAGTAAAAAAACGTAGTACTAACTATAATAGAGTAGATATAATAATATATATAATATATAGAAAACATTAGAAGACTTTAAGAATATAGAAGAACTTCTATAATAATAGAAAAAGAGCTAGTAGCCTAAGGAACGTAAAGTAAAGAAATAGAAAAAAGTAATATATAAAATAATTTTATACTATAAAGCTACTACTATAATATACGCTTTTCCTAAGTTATCTAATCTAATATATAGCTAATAGCTTAATAGTAGGCTTAATATAAAAGCTATATAGTAGAAGATACCTTAAGTAGCTAGCAATTTGCTACTTAAGCTCTTCTACCTATTATATTATTATAGATGCTATAAGTAGTAATACTAAGGCTAGTAATACTAGTAGCGATAGTAGTAGTAGTAGCGCTATAGAAATATATAGTAGAAGAAGTAGTAGAACTATTCTAGCTAGAATAAGAAGTATAGTAAGGAGCTAGTATATTATAATAAAGACAAGATAGCGTCTCGAACGTAGTAGTACTTAGTACTAGCGAGTTAGTAGTAGCCTCGCTCTAGGCCTTATAGAACTAAAAGAAGAGGTTGCTATTACTAAAGTTCTTAGCGTTAGTATTGTTTTAAGAGAAGTTAGTAGTCGCTAGTAGATCGTAGAGTTCTAGTCTACTAGATATAAAGATATTAGCGTCTTAGGTATAATAGTAAACCTCTAGCTTAATAATAATAAAAAGATTATAGTTATAGATATAAGTATAGTTAGTATATAAAGAAAGTAGTAATACTTCTACTCTACTATTAGACTTATTATTACTACTAAACTTAATTAAGTTACTATAGACATTAGAGCGTTAATCTAGTAGAAAGTTAGTAGTTATAGGAAGACGATGTATTAGAATACTACTATAAGATAGAGTACTAATAATATCGTAAATATAAGAGCTATAAGTAGAAGTATAATTACTAAAAAAATTATAGCTAAGTATAAAGGTAAAGTAGCTATTAGGTATACGAACTTTAAAAAATATATTAGTAAGAGAGTAGTAGACTAGTAGCGTCTCGCGAGCGCGAACTTTTTAACTAAGTATATTACAAAACCGAACACAATAACTAAACGAGCTACTATTAGTATTATAGAGTATAGAACGACGATAGAACTACTACTAGTTACGATCTAATAATAAAGCGCTAGTGCCTACCTTTTAGATAAAATTACTACAATAGCGAGAAGTATAGCTTTAATAGCTAGAACTACTATCTATATTATATAAAGCAAGACGATAGTAGAAGCTAAAGTAATAATATAGTAAGGTATAAAGCCTACTCTACTTAGTAGGACGCTAGTAAGACTCTAGCGATATTAAGTCGATTAATTTCTTCTTTTTCTACTCTATAGTATTATTCTTATAATTACTATCGCTCTTCTCCTCTATAGATATATTAGTATTATTAATAAAATCGTCGTTAGAGTTAAGCTAAGATTAGAAGTTCTATAGTAGACGAAAAAGTAGTAGCAATTAGCGACCTCTATCTATATACTCGAATATACTAGTAGTAATAGAACGTAGAACGTTAGATAAGCAACTAATGTTATTAGAGGCGCTAGCAAATCTTTAGTTAAAGAACAGATTATCGCTACTATAAAAACTAGCTAGCGAACTACTAGTATCTAGTACGTCGTATAGAGAAGCTAATAGTAATATAGTATAGTACTAATCGATAGTATACTTATAGGAAGAGTTCTCTAGCTATATATACTAGTATAGATGCTAAAGAAAAGTTAGCGAACTACTAGCGAACAACTTAAAGACTACAAAGTTCTACTTATAGCGAGAGATCTAGTAGCGTAGCTACTTACTACCTATAAAAAGTAGATACTTAAATAGTAGTAGAACGTATTATTAGCAATTCTTATAAAGTTCTATATAGAGCGTAGTACGTATATAGGCGTTCTAATAATATTACTAAAATAGTAAGCATTTAGCTTATAGCGACTAAGCTTATAGTTAAGCGTATAAGTAGTAAGAAAAAGAATGCGTCTAATAGTCTATAGATCTTTGCTTTTAGTAGCGAAGGTAGTATACTAGTATTTTAGTATACTCTTAAGAATATATTCTAGTATATACTTCCATATCTAGCGTAAAGCGATAACCTAATTAATATAGCTTTAATACTCGTAATCGATCTATAACATATTAGTAAGAGCTTAAAGCGCTAGTAAGTCGCTAGCTACTTACTATATCGCATTTAGACTTATAGTTATAGTTATATAGCGTATACTCTTTATAAGTAAGATATATATATATACGACTATAAGTAAGACTCTTTATATAATAAAAGTAGATAATAACAATTTATAGCGCATTAATATTAAGGTCATCTACTATCTAAGTATAGTCGATATTATTAGCTACCTAGTAGGCACCTATAAAGAACTTAATTTCGTAGCCTTTAGTATATATAATAGTAGTAAGGTAGTAATATACTAGCAAAATATAAAATAGACAAAATATAAAAAAAATAAAATATATAAGTATATAGGTTGCGATAAGAAAGAAAAGTATTACTAGTAATATATAAGTAAAAGGTTAATGTTTGTAGCTAAGTTAAAGAATATATAGCGAAATCCTTTTATTATTATATTAATCGCGTAATACTATAAAAATTCGCTATTACTACGTTATAACTAAAACTTAAATTTTGTATAAAACACAATATAGTAAGGCGCTAGTAAAAGCGCAACATAAACTACAAAAACGACCTAACTAAGAATACCTAATAATACCTAAAGAAGACTATTAGAATAATATTTAAAGTATATATAGTTAGTAGGCAAAGTTAAACTACTAGTATATAAAAGCTAAGTATTACCTAAGGTAAGTAGGAATACCTAAAATTCTAATAAGACTTAGTAGTAGAACGCTACCTAAAGTATATAGTATAGCCTAAAATTTCAAAAGTATCTACGAATTATAGAGTAACGCCTAGTGAACTAAGAGTAGAGTTAAGTTATAAGATATATATAAAAGATTACTTCGCTATAGATATACTAAAGAGTAAGTACTATCTATATAGATAATAAGGATAGCTACTAGAAACATTAGCTTTAAAGAGAGAGGCTATATAATTATCGTAAGTAAATAGTAATATAACCTACTAGCGAGTCGCTAATAGAGTAGAATAGGCTATTAGTAGCTAGCGATCCGCTAGTAGGCTAGTTTTATAACTAGCTAAGAACGTATATATAGAGTAAAAAGAGAAAGGAACTTTAATTCGCTAGGATTATTCTTATAGAGGATAGGAGCTATACTATATCGCTATAAAACTCTTTCTACGTATTATATAATACTCTTTATCGTATAGTAGAACTTATACTCTAAGTACTTCTTACTATAAATATAGACTATATTAAAGTTAAATAAATAAATCTATATAAGCTATTACGTTATTATAGAATTTAGAAAGTTAGATACTATCTAATTTATCTAATATACTAGCGTATTTATATTAATCTTAAGCTAGAACTATACTCTAAATAGCTAGAGTCTAAACTTCTTAAGTACTTTTAGAACTCTAAAGTACTTCTACTTACTTATATTATATTTTACGTTATTTAGCTTCTAAAGGCTAGACTTATAATATACTAAATAGTAGATAATTAGATTATTCTTATCTTTTTATAATAAGATCTTACTATAGCTATTATTATTAGAATCGATAGTAACGATAATAGTCTCTATATTGTCTATATAATTAATATTTATTAGCGCTAGCGTAGTTATAAGAGTAATAGTAATCGTCTATTTTACCTTTTCTTTAGCTTTTTTCTAGTAAAACTTAGCTTTCTTTCTTAGTAATATATAAAGAGGCTTTATTACTATATTAAAGTCTTTTACTTAGATATAGATATAGGTAGCTATACTTATCTAGACCTTTACTTTTTTCTAGTATATAGACTTTAGCTACTCTAAGATCTTAATTACTCTTATAGTATTTAAATAGCGCCTTCTAGCGTTAGTAATATAGCTTATAATTTTTACTAATTAGTAGAGTAGTTATAGCTTCTTAGTATAGATAGTTATATCTATATACTTTAGATTATATAATACTATATCTAAGTTATAAATATATTTAGTAATAAATCTATAAATCTCTAGTTCGACTTTTTTATTACTATATTTAGACTTTAGCTTTTTTATACTTAAATTATCTAAAAAGAGATATATATAATAAGAAATATGTTCTATTAATACTACTATAATAGCTCTTACGAACTAAGTAACTAAGTTCGTCGCTCTTTATAGTAGTATAGTTTATTAGAGTAGGCCTAGTAGTATATTAAAAGAGATAATATCATAACTAGATTTAGCGAATAATATCTAGTTATAATCTAAGAAAATGTCTATAAGTAATATAATCTTATATCGTATAAAGTCCTTAGAGAAGCTATTAGTATCTAAAGGTAGATTAGTATTCTTAATTATAACTATATTAAACTACTATATAGTACTAATTAGTTAATACTACTTCTTATCGTTAGGTTCTAATTTGTTAGCTACTAGAAACTATAAGTTTTAGTATAAAGTATAACTTATCTCTACTATGCTAGTATATATCTACTCCTTTAGTATCTTTTTAATTATTAGCTAAAGTAAAGAGTTTATATAAAAACCTAAATACTACTATAACTTATACTTTATAGTATAGATTTCCTATACTAGTACTATCTCTAGATTTACGTAGCTAAAGTATATAAAGTTATATATAAATATAGCTTCTCTATTTATTAGTATAGTCTCTAAGAGTATTATTTCTTTAGATAATAGTTCTAAGTCTATTTTAATAGCTATTAGATACTTTAGAGTAAGCTTTATTCTAGATATAGTACTTAAGAATCGCTTAGTAATAAATCTACTATTAAAGAGTCTAATACCTTTTAGTAACTAGGCTTTCTACTCTAAGTATCTCTTTTACTAATAATCTAAGCTTCTAGGCTTAGAACTATCTATTATATAGATACTCTTAGAGATTAACTTAACCTTATTAGCTACGCGTTTATATAAAGTATATATATTTATAACTAGACTTATTTTCTATTATTAGCTTTCTAGCGCCCTTTAGCTTAAAGTAGTAGTATATATAAATGCTTCCTCTAAAAGTATATTATTCTAATTAATAATAACTCTACTTAGTGCTTTAATAATAAGTTAGATATTAGAAAGATAATAAATTTCTATACTATTCTAATATATAATTTTATACTCTAAGGGCCTAAAATTATATAATAAAACTAAATTTTTCTATATTACGATCGTATATACCTAGGTTTTAATAGATTTCTCCTTATTTTAGAATAGAACTTCCTTATTCCTTATAACGCTTACTATACTTAGTTTAAAGAAATGCGCGATCTAGTTTAAGCTTATAGCTAAGCTATATATTCTTTTTCTACTATAAGGAGTTCTTTAGTACTATAGGCCTTCTATTTAAAGGTTCTAGTAAATAGTACTATCTTACCTTATACTATAGTAATCTATCTTCCTTAAGAGCTATTATTATAGTTCTAAGTAAATAATCTATACTTTCTAGCTTATAGTCGCTTTAATAATATTAGGCTTAGTAGATCTAGTAATATAAAGATAGTAAATTAGAATATTACTCTAAAAACTCTAATTAGGAAATCTCTTAGAATTTCTAAGTAATTAATATTTCTTTTTATACTACGAAGTATTAGTTTTCTACTTTCTTCTATTAGAAAACTATATATTTAGATCTTTAAGATGCTAACTATAAGCGTTTTATAACTTTTATCGATTAGTACCTAAATTAGTACTTCCTATTAGCTAAACGTAGCGTCGACCTAGACGCTTAGTATAATAGTATAGTCTTATATTATTATAAAAAAAGTCTATTTACTTTATCTACTTATATAAGCTAAGAGGATTAACTAGCTCTTTTTCTCTAATTTTAATAATAGTAAACCTACTTAAAATAATCTATTTAGTAATATTAGATTATTTATCTTTAAATACTAAACGACTATCTTCTATCTTAGTTTTAGTAAAAGTACTATACTCTACTCTCTCTCTTTCTTAGTTAAGCTCTTTAGTTATTTTAGCGAAGTATATATATTTTAAAGCGAACGCTTCTTTAGAGTAATTAGTTAAGGATTTAGTAAATTCCTTATTATTTAAGATATTCTAACTCTAGTTCTTAGAAGCTATATCTCTATATATAATAATTTCTTTAATATTAAGAGTTATTAGAGTTATTAACTATTTCTCTACCTAAAATAATTAGTTATCCTTTTTAAAATAAGAGTATAAATAGTTATTAAGATACTATATTTTCTTTTTCTTATTTATAGAAGGAGCTAAGATTAGGCTAATATTTAGTATCTCTTAATCTAGCGTTTAGAAGGATTAGAGAGTCTTAAAACTTAACTTATTAACTATTAATAGCTAAGTTTATATATTTTCCTTATTTAGTATATAAGAGATAAATTAGCTAGTAATAAGTACTCTTTCTTTAGCTACTTTTACTTACTTAGCTACTTTCTACTTTAAGATCTTTATAAGTATTTAGCTTATAGCTAAGGATAGTATTAGCTTCTTTACTAATATTTACTTCTAAAGTACTATTATAGTATAAGCGTTACTTATATTATCTACTATAAATCTAGTAATAGCTATAGTTATAAGAGATAGTTTTTATATCTCTTCTAATAGATTATTAGGTTTTAAAATATTAAAGTACTTCTTATTCTAAGTAGCTCTTTATATAGAGATACTAACTACTTTACTTTCTAGATCTAACGTCTTTTAGCGCTTTTTAAGTTCTTAAAATATAAAAAAGAGCTTTAGCGTCTTATAGTTCTAATAATATCTAATTTATTTACTATAGTCGCTAATATAGCTATAGTATAATCTACTTTATTTACCTTTATATAGATATCTTTTAAAGATTAAGATAGTTATAATTAGATACTCGTTCTAGAAATAATCTTTATTTTTATATATCTAATAACTTCTTTTAAGTACTTTAGTAATAGGCTACGCTATATATATATCTATACTATTTAAAGTATTAGAATAGTTAATAATCTTAGCTTTTATCTTTAGCTCTAGAGTATAAAGAGGTATAATTTC
>JALRML010000098.1:0-12854 GCA_026120125.1 Pseudocercospora vitis
ACTACTTCGAACTAAGTAGAATAAGCTCTAACTAATTAGAGTTAGAGGCTTATTAATTAGTATAGAACTAGCTAGAACTAAGCGTTTAAGTATATAAAAGAGAGATAGATAGTTTATTAGAAGTAGCTATATAAGAGAGTTTTTTATAGCCTCTAGGTAGAGTAGGCGCTCTACTAGCTAATATTCCCTCTTTAACTATAAGTTTAGCTAGATATATAAAAAAGAAAGTATTAATTAAAGAACGTTATACTTTAGTATATTAGTAGCTATTATACTATATCCTAATTACCTATTTTTATTAATTTCCTAACTTTTATATTTCGTATCCTTAGGGCCTAAAATTATATCTAATCTATTTCTATATCCTTATACTTATCTAAAGATTCTATATCGTTTAAGAGGCTTATTTCTAATTTAGTATCCTCTTCTATCTATCTCTATTCTCTAATACTAATACTCTTATTATCTTCTCTTTTAGTAGTACGCTTATAGTAGTAAAGCTAGTTATAGATAGGACGCTTTAATCTATCGAAGTTATTTTAGAAATCTAATTTATTTCTAAATATCTCTTTCTCTATTAGTACGATGTTAGAGAGCGACTATTATAATAAAGCGAAATTCTTAGCCTTTATAGACTTAATCTAGTATACTAGCTTCTTAGTATTTATCTAGAGTATACGCTTTAGTAAGTATTATATATCTCTATTATCCTAGGACGCCTAACTAATTAGCGCATACGTAAGTAGATCCTTTACTACTAAAGTATTAGCGACTAGGAACTAGTATACTAGAGCGCTATTTTCTTTAAAGCTTCTATTATAGCGAACCTTCCTTAGTAGTTAGTAGTTAGCGTTAGCGCTCGCTACTTCGCTATACGTTCTAAGCTTTAGTAGCTCGAGCTAATACTCCTAGCCTCTATTAGTTCCTAGAACGTAGATAAACGTTATAAAGATTATTAGAGTTAGCTTAGTTAATAAATTATTAAAAATAATAGGTATATATAAGTAAAGAAAGGTAGCTATTCTATAGATAAGTAGCGTCGTTATTATAGTACCTTAGATCTTCTTTAAAATATTAGGAACGACGTTTAGGTTTATTATAGGCTTAGTAAAGAAATCCTTAAACTTCTTATACTTAAAATCCTTTCTATAGGAGTTCTAGAAGATTTTCTAGCTTTTATCTATATAGAGACTAGTTCTAATATAGATACGTATATTCTAAGTTTCGTCTAATATTCTAAAGCTAACTATAGTTATTAAGGTCGCGAGGCCTTCGTTAATAGCCTTAAGGTTCTACTAGAAAACTTTAATAGGTTTAGAGTATATATTACTATAAAAAGATATCTCTCTTTCTTTATATAGAGATATCTTTAGATAGTTATAATATATAGAATAAAAAACGTTTAAGAGACGTAAGGCGTAATCTTTATAGAATAAGATATATAGCGACTAAAGTCTAATATTAGTAGCTTTCGCCTACTAGATATACGAATAAGTTATTTCTTAAAGCTAACTAGTAGTCTTATTATCTTCGTTTAGTATATAGAGCTAGCCTTAGTCGTACTATTAATATATTTTAAACTTATTAATAACTTTATAAGACGCCTTTTCTAAAGGCTCTTAAATCTACTTAATAGTAATAAACTTATACTTATAATACTTCTCTAAGTAGCTACTATATACTATATCTATAGTTTCTAAAAACTTCGTTAGCGTAGTCTATAAAGTAGGTTTAATATAGATTATATAGCGAAGAAGGCTAAAGGCTCTAACTTCTTTAGCTATAGGCTTTCGAAGCTTCGATCTAATAGAAGGCTATTTATTTATAATAGACTTATTTATAGTAGATTTCTTTCTATATAATAAGGACTCCTTTATAATAGAATATTCTATAGCCTTTAACTTTATAGCCTAATTCTAAGGTTCTTATATAACTATTTATACTAATGCTTTAAAAATAAAGGCTCTCTAGTTTACCTATATATATATAGCCTAGCTATTATAGCGTTCTATAGCATTAATAATAGCTTCGATATATTTCTTTATATTAGATTACTTATCTACTTTAGAGAGACTAAGGAATTCTATTAGTCTACGTATATTTTTTTTATAGGTTCTAATCGAAAAATAATACTTAGAGCTCGATTCGAGTATTATATAGGCGAGTTTAAAATAGAGATCTTCTTTTAGTAAGTTCTATACTTTAGTACTAAGAATAATCTTTATTAGCTAGCTAGAAGAAACTTTGTATTCTTCGTAAAAGATCTTTATAAGCTTTTCTAGGCTCTCTTTTTATTACTAATATAAGCTTTTATATATACTAGATCTATCTTATAGAAACGAGAGCTATATATCTTCTTTTTTTAGATCCTTATATATATTAGCTATTTCTTTATCTTTCTCTTTATACTATTCTTTAGAATAATATTTCTTTAGTAGATTAGAAATAACTAGTCTAAGCGATAAGCGAGTATATTTCCCTAGCGAATTATTTAGTATTAGTAGTATAGTAAGTAGTAGATCGTTAATTTCTTTAATATTATATACTAGCTAAAGGTTCTTATCGAGCTTATAACTATAGTTTATAAAAAACTTCTAAATATCTAGGCTTATAAAATCTATCTTCTTATACTCTTTAGTAGCGTTAGAAGGTTTCCTTTTAAAGTTAGAAACGATAAGCTCTAAGCTTTAAGAAAGGTTTAAGATACTATACTCTAGAGGCTACTATATATAGAGATAGTAGCGCTAAGAGATAATATAGTTTATTTCCTTAAGATCTTTTATATATCTTTATAAAGCTATAATTTCTTTTATATAGTTAACGTTATCTTCGACCTAAGTCTTATCTAGTAGAAACGCTCTTTACTTATTTATAGTAAAAGCGTAGATACCTTAACGCTTACGATTATTATTTCTAGTATTAATAAGCTACTTAACTCCTATATATTCTTCTAAGATAACGCTAATCTTCGATTTATAGTAGATTTCTAGAATTAGCTTATAGACTATATAATCGAAAATAGCTAAAATATTAGAGATAATATCTACTTTTATAGTAGCGAGTTTATAGATCTTCTTTATAAGTTTAGTATAGTCCTTATAGTTTTCCTCTCTATTTATATCTATAATAACTTTCTAGATATTATAGGTTTCGCTCTACGTAAAAAGCTAACTATTAGCTATAATATCTTTAATTCTTATATCGTCTATTCGAACGCTTTTAATTACTATAATAAGTCCTTTAGTATCTTCTACTTAAGTAATAGTAGAAATAGTATTAGCGTCTAATATAGTATATAGAACTTCTTTAATAGTAGAAGTAGAGGTAGAAGTAGTAGTAGAAGTCTTAACTAGATTCTTCTTCTTCTAAGAACTTCTTCCTCTACTATTACTATATCTAGAAAGAGTAGTAGTTAGAGTAGTTAGAGTAGTAAGTAGTATAGTAGACTTATTACGTATAGAGCGATAAGTAGTAGTATTATTAGTAGTAGAGGCTACTACCTAGACTTTAGCGTATATATTAATACTATTATTTCTAGTAGTAGGATTTTCTTAAGTAGAAGGCTATTCGCTTAGTAGCTTAGTCTTATAGTAAATATAAGCTTCTTACTTAGTATATATACTTAGTAATTTAGAGTATTAGAATATAATATAGATCTTAGATAGTCTTAAATAAAGGTTAGCTAAGTCTAAGGATTTAAGAGTAGTTCTTATAAGCGACTTAAATAAGTAACTCGTTAGTAGTAATCTTAAAGATCTAAAAGATTAGATAGTAGTAAAATAGAAAATAATATAATCGAATAGAAGATTAATACTAAATAAAAGACTAATAGAAAATAAATAGAGATAGAGAGAGTATATAGATATATAGAAAAAAGAAAAGAAAGATCTTAAAGATTAAGAAATCTTTTTATATTAATATAATACGTTATTACTATTACGCTAATAGCGCGTATATAAAGTTAAATAGCTAGCTTAACGTAAGTAACGCTAGTAGATATATAAGAAGTTATAGTAAAGCTAAACTATCTAACGCTCGCTCTAATAAAGTATAGTATCGTAAGTAATACTAGCGCTATATATATCTTTCTAGATCTAATCTAAGTCTATACCGTCGCTACTACTAAATTTCTTAGATTCTAATAGTAAAAGTAATACATAGTTATAGTAACCTTTAGGTTTAGTAAAAGCGAACTTTAGAAGTTAAATAGAATAGTAAAAGGATTAGCTAGAATCTTACTAAATATAACTAAAGTATAAGAATAGGTAGATAAGAGTAATATAAAAGTAATATAAAAGTCTATAGAGGCTAAATAGAAGAGCTAAAAAAGGCTTATAGAACTTTTTAGAATCTAATTAGAATTTCGTAATAATAGCTATAGAAAAGACCGAAAGAGCTACTAAAATCTAGTAAAGTCGCTTATAGGAATATTCGAAACTTCTACTAAGATTCTATAAATATATTTATAGGGCGTTTTTAGGCCTATTTTAAGATCTTTTTAAAGCCTTTATAAGCGTTCTCTAGATTTTCTATAGAAATTCTCTAGTTTTTATATTAAAATCCTCTATATTAGTTCTAAGCTAATAAATAAATCCCTTACTATTCTTCTAGATAGACTCTTATTATCTTTTAGTTATAAGTAAATAAATCCTTTATTAAATCTATCTAATTTTTTATTAAGATTTTCTAATTCTCTATTTTAGCTTACTTAGTCCTCTACTAGTTCTCTTTTAGCTTTAGGTAGCGAATAAGGCGTCCTTTAGCCTTTAGGCGCTATTTTAGCTTCTTTTTAGCTTTTAAGTAAATATTTCCTCTTTTTAAGCCTTCTTAGTTTTTTATTAATTTTAGGCCTTTAGGGTATAAAATATATTTATTTAGAAACTTTATCGTCTTAAGGCCTAGTAAAGTTCTTAAGCTTACTTTTATATAAGAACTCTTTACTAATTTAAGTATTCTAACTTCTTTCTATCCTAACTCTATAAATCTTTACTAATATTCCGTTCTTTTTACTTATTAGAGGATCGCTATCCTTTTAGAGAGGTTATTTATATAGCTAAAACGCTCTATATCTATTTAACGCCTATTAGCTCTTATAGTATAGTAGCTAGTATCTTAGATATAGATACCTATTATTTTACTTTTACTTATTTATAGACTAGAGTTTAAATCTCTATAGAGGCGTAGATCGTATTATTCTTTTTACTTTAATTTAATTCTTCTTTATCTAAACTTTTATATTCTACTATATATATTATAAATCCTCCGTTCTTATATAGAAAATGCCTTTTTATTATATTACTATATACTAGCCTATTACTTTTATCTAATACTAGCGTTTCGTATATAAAAGATTTAGCTTTAGTTACTCTTTTCTCTCTCTATTAATAAGTCGTAGATCGTAGCTTAATATAAACCTATAGATAGTAGAACGTCCTAGGTAGCCTAAACCTTTATAGTATCTATAGTAGAATAAGTTCTTCTACCTAGCTTTGTTCTATAGTAATACCTTTATCCCTTTCTCTAGATTTATCTAGTAGTAAAGATACTAGTAGATTATAAATATCTATAACTAGTTTTAGATTATTCTTAGGAAAGGTTATCTATAGTTCTAAGCTATTAAATTCTTTAAGGTAATAAGAAGCGCTATTATATAGAACTTCTCTAACTCGATATAGCCTCTTCTATTAGAACGTAAGTTTCTTAGAGAAACTTATTATATTTTAAGAACGAAAAACTATTATAAGCGAATCCTTAGCTAGTAGAATAAGATCTATTCGATTCTAGTTATCGAAGTATACTTTAGTCTTCTCCTAAACCTAAGCTTAGCGTACTAACTCTTCTATAATAGTTATCTTTATATCCTCTAACGTCTATATATATAATATAAGTAATAAAGCTCGATCTTTTACTTTCCTCTATTTAGAGATTACGAAGGTAAGATACTTAAGTTTAATTAGAAGAATAGCTTTATAGCTAATTATTACCTCTATAGATATTAGCCTAGTTATCTTAACTATAGTAATCCGCTCTACCTATAATATAGCTAAAATATATTATAATAGTAAGTACTACTCTCTATTTATAAGCTTTAATAGCGTATCTAGGATAGGTTTATATCTAACTTCTACTATACTATTCGATTATAGATAATAAGGCGATATCTTAATCCTACTAATACTATAGGATATAAAGTATTCTAATATTTCTCTAAGGTTCTAATAGATATTATCGAGTATAATTTACGTAGGTATTCTCTAATAGTAGAATATATCTTTCTAGATAAATTTAGTAATCTTAGCTAACGTAACTACTATAGATTTCTTCTAGAAACATCTCGCCTCTAGCTACTATAAAAGAGCTTCTTAAATAATAAAGATTATATACCTTAGTATAATATATAGTATATCTTTATACTACTATTCTCTAACTACCTAAATCTAGGTAGTTATAAGCTTACTAGGCTATTAAACGCCTATTCGGAAGTTGTATTAAAGATAGCTATTATAGTAAGAAGCAACTTAAGTATATATACTATTCTACTAGTATCTCTAGTAGATAATATTAAACGTAGAATCTTTACTACGATAGTTAGAAAATAAGCGATCTCTAGTAAACGCTAGCTATAAGTCCCCTCTAGGTCTAGATCTTCGCTATCTACCTAAACTAGAAATATATTAATATAGAAGCCCTCGAAGAACTATCTATTAATAAGGTTATCGACGTTAGCCTTATATTCTATATCTATTACGTCTTCTACTCTAACTAGTCGCTAAGAAAGTATATCTAGCCTTAAGTACTTTCTACTATAAACGTAGATTATATTAAAGTCGAATAAATAAATCTATATAAGCTATCGTATTATTATAGAATTTAGAAAGTTAGATACTATCTAATTTATCTAATATACTAGTATATTTATATTAATCTCGAGCTAGAACTATACTCTAAATAGCTAGGGTCTAAACTTCTTAAGTACCTTTAGAACTTCGAGACACTTCTACTTACCTATATTATATTTCGCTTTATTCGGCTTCTAAAGGCTAAACTTATAATATATTAGATAGTAGATAGTTAGATTATCTTTATCTTCCTATAATAAGATCTCGCTATAGCTATTATTACTAGAATCGATAGCGACGATAATAGTCCTTATATCGTTTATATAATTAATACTTACTAGCGCTAGCGTAGTCGTAAAGGTAATAGTAATCGTCCGCTTTGCCTTTTCTTTAGCCTTTTCCTAGTAAAATTTAGCTTCCTTTCTTAATAATATATAAAGAGGCTTTACTACTATATTAAAGTCCTTTACCTAGATATAAAAGTAGATAGCTATATCTACTTAGACTTTTACTTCTTTCTAGTATATAGGCTTTAGCTATTCTAAGATCTTAATTACTTTTATAGTATTTAGATAGCGCTTTCTAGCGTTAGTAACGTAGTCTACGATCTTTACTAATTAATAGAGTAGTTATAGCTTCTTAGTATAGATAGTTATATTTATACGCTCTAGATTATATAATACTATATCTAAGTTATAAATATATTTAGCGATAAACCTACGAATCTCTAGTTTAACTTCCTTATCGCTATATCTAGACTTTAGCTCTTTTATGCCTAAATTATCTAAAAAGAGGCGTGCGCGATAAGAAATATACTCTATTAATACTACTATAATAGCTCTTATAAACTAAGCGACTAAGTTTGTTACTCCTTATAGTAATATAGTCTACTAAAGTAGGCCTAGTAGCGTATCGAAAGAGATAATATTATAACTAGATTTAGCAAGTAGTATCTAGTCGTAACCTAAGAAGATATCTATAAGTAATATAATCTTATATCCTATAAAGTCTTTAGAGAAACTATTAGTATCTAGAAGTAAGTTAGTATCCTTAATTATAACTATATTAAACTACTATATAGTATTAATTAGTCGATACCGCTTCTTCTCGCTAGATTCCGATTTCTTAGCTACTAGGAACTATAGGTTTTAGTATAAAGTATAACTTACCTCTACTACGCTAGTACGTATTCGCTTTTTAAGCATCTCTTTAATTATTAGTTAAAGTAAAAAGTTTATATAAAAACTTAGATACTACTATAGCTTATACTTTATAGTATAGATTTCTTATAGTAGTACTACCTCTAGATTTATATAGCTAAGGTACGTAAAGTTATATATAAGTATAGCTTCTCTATTTATTAGTATAGCTTCTAAGAGTATTCTTTCTCTAGGTAGTAGTTCTAAGTCTATCTTAATAGCCGCTAGACGCTCTAGAGTAAGCCTTATTCTAGGTATAGTACTTAAGAATCGCTTAGTAATAAATCTACTATCGAAGGGTCTAGTACCCTTTAGTAACTAGGCTTCCTACTCTAAGTATCTCTTTCGCTAATTATCTAAGCCTTTAGGCTTAGAACTATCTATTATATAGATACTCTTAGAGATTAGCTTAACCTTATTAGCTATACGTTTATATAGAGTATATATATTTATAACTAGACTTGCCTTCTATTATTAGCTCTTTAGCGCTCTCTAGCTTAGAGTAATAGTATATATAAATACTTCCTCTAAGAGTATATTATCCTAATTAATAATAACTCTACTTAGCGCTTTAATAATAAGTTAGGTATTAGGAAAATGATAAATTTCTATACTATTCTAGTACGTAATTTTATATCCTAAGGGCCTAAAATTACGTAACGAAACTAAATCTTCCTATAACGTAACTATATATACTTAGGCCTTAATAGATCTCTTTTCGTCCTAGAATAAAACTTCCTTATTCTTTATAACGCTCGCTATACTTAGTTTAAGAGAGCGCGCGACCTAGTTCGAGCTTATAGCTAAGCTATATATTCTTTTTCTACTATAAAGAGTTCTTTAGTACTATAGGCCTTCTATTTAGAGATTCTAGTAAATAGTACTATCTTACTTTACGCTATAGCGATCTATTCTTCCTAAGAGCTATCGTTATAGTTCTAAGCGAGTAATCTATACTTTCTAGCCTATAGTCGCTCTAATAACGTTAGGCTTAGCGGATCTAGTAATATAAAGATAGTAAACTAGAATACTATACTAAAAACCCCGATTAGAAAGTCCCTTAGAACCTCTAAGTAGTTAATATTTTCTTTTATACTATAAAGCGCTAGTTTTCTATCTTCTTCTATTAGAAAACTATATATCCTAATCTTCGAGATACTAATTATAAGCGTTTTATAACTCTTATCGATTAGTACCTAAATTAGTACTTTCTATTAGCTAAACGTAGCGTCGACCTAGACGCTTAGTATAATAGTATAGTCTTATATTACTATAGAAAGGTCTATTTACTCTATCTACTTATATAAGCTAAGAGGATTAACTAGCTCCCTTTCCCTAATCTTAATAGTAGCGAACTTACTTAAAACAACCTATTTAGTAGTACTAGATTATTTATCTCTAAATACTAAACGACTATCTTTTGTTTTAGTATTAGTAAGAGCGCTATACTCTATCCCCTCTCTCTCTTAGTTAAGCTCCTTAGTTGTTTTAGCGAAGTATATATATTTTAGAGCGAACGCTTCTTTAGAGTAACTAGTTAAGAACTTAGCGAATTCTCTATTATTTAGGATATTCTAGCTCTAGTTCTTAGAAGCTATATCTCTATATATAATAATTTCTCTAATACTAAGAGTTACTAGAGTTATTAACTATTTCTCTATCTAAAATAACTAGTTATCCTTCTTAAAATAAGAGCGTAAATAGTTATTAAAATACTATATCTTCCTTTTCTTATTTATAGAAAGAGCTAAGATTAGGCTAATATCTAATATCTCCTAATCTAGTATCTACGAGGATTATAGAGTCTCGAAATTTAACTTATTAACTATCGATAGCTAAGTTTATATATTTTCCTTATCTAGTATATAAAAGATAGATTAGCTAATAATAAGTACCTTTCCTTTAGCTACCTTTACTTACTTAGTCGCTTTCTACTTTAAGATCTCTATAGGTATCTAGCCTATAGTTAGAGATAGCGTTAGCTTCTTTACTAGTATTTACTTCTAAAGCGCTATTATAGTATAGGCGTTACTTATATTATCTACTACGAATCTAGTAGTAGTAGTAGTTATAAAAGATAGTCTTTATATCTCTTCTAGTAGATTATTAAGTTCTAGAATACTAAAGTACTTCTTATTCTAAGTAGCTCTCTATATAGAGATACTAACTACTTTATTTTCTAGATCTAATATCTTCTAGCGTTTCTTAAGTTCTCGAAATATAAAGAAGAGCTTTAGTATCTTATAGTCCTAGTAATATCTAATTTGTTTACTATAGTCGCTAATATAGCTATAGTATAATCTATCTTATTTACTTTTATATAGATATCCTTTAGAGACTAAGATAATTATAATTAAACACTCGTTTTAGAAATAATCTTTATCTCTATATATCTAGTAATATCTCTTAAGTACCTTAGTAATAGGCTACGCTATATACGTATCTATACTATCTAAGGTATTAGAATAGTCGATAACCTTAGCTTTTATCTCTAGCTCTAGAGTATAAAGAGGTATAACTTCTCTATTCTACCTAGTTACTATATCGAACTAAATAATTAGGTTATTAAGTTTTAGAAAGAGATTATCTATCTTTCTCTAATCTTCTTTTTCCTTAGTCGAATATATAGTAACCTTAGCTACTAAAGTAGGTTTCTAATGCTCGAGCGAATCTATAAGCTAATATATTTATCTATTTATCTCTCTCCTCTTATCTTTCGAGAATATAGATATATAGGAGATAATATTAGAATAGATAGCTTTAAAAATCTTATAAAATAGACGGAAAATAGATATATTAGTCTTATCTAACCTTATATACCTAGCTATATAGATAGTAACTACTAAAGATAGCCCTTTAAGAAATAAGATAGAATAGAATAGATTATCTAAATCTTTAACTAGAATCGAATTAGCGGATAGGATAAACTATCGATAGTATTTCTTAAGATTATTATCTTTAGTATAAATCTTCTTAGATAACGCTTTAAGCTATAGATAGGTAGTAATAAAGCGTTAACGATTAGCCTTCCTATACTTTTTAAGGAATACTTTCCTAAGTTTTACCTAATTCGATCTACTTTTATAAGACTATCTACTATCGAGCGTCTTAATAGTCCTTTTATATAGAGGATTAATAGTAGATATAAACCTTTATACTACTTCTTTATTATTATTCTTTAGCTCGATATTATACTCTCTTATAAGTTCTTCGAACTATTCGATATATAAGGAGTAATTACTATTATTAAAGAAGAGGTTCGCTATAGTACCTACTAGTAGTAGCTTTAGGTAGTTTATTTAGATAAGATCTTAGAGAGCTAGGATAGCGCTACTAATACTATCTATAGGGGTTCCTAAAGTAGATATATCGACTAGACGATTTCTAATTTCTTAGTTAAAAGACGAGTTAGCTTCCTTATTATCTAATTCTTCTTAGTTAATAGGAATAATCGATTCTAGTAGCGACTCCTTATTACTTAAAGAATTTATATACTCTTATAGGCGTCCTATATCGTTCTAAGGGTTCTAATTAGTTATATAAGATTCTTAGTATAAAAATAGGCGATAGTTAATTTTAGGTCCTAGAGATCTAAAATTAACTTAATAGCTAGAGTATTTAAAATTAATCTTAGATATAAGGGATAATACCTATAAGGCCTCTTATACTCTTCCTTACTATATTCGTCTTATATTATCTCTTATTTATACTAAGCTAATAAAAAATAAAATAGCGTCTCTTTAGAGTAGAAAAGTATATAAAATATAATATATTCGTTTTTGTTTTTATAACCCTAGTCTCTAGTATCTCCTTAGTAGAAAGATCTAGACCTAAGTTACTATATTAGCTATATCGTTTATAAATAATAAGGTACGCTAATATAGCTAACGCCTTATCTTCTAGTCTCTCTATAGGTATTTCTAGTTCTACTACGCTCTAGCTAATAACTACGTATATACGTACGCTCTACTTTGCTAACTACGTAGTAGGCCTACCTCTCTACTAAGATAGAGCTTATAATAGTGCCTTACTTTCTTCTAAGATAAAGGCTTTAATATAGGGCCTAAAGTCTCTATAGACAATAGGACTTAAATAGGGCTTCTAAGATAATTAATTCCCTTCTATAAGATAGCGCTTACGCTAATAGAGGATACGTCGATAGTAATCTAGGATCTAGCCTCGATTAATTATTAACTACGTTAAATATAGTTCTAGTTTCTATAGATATATAGCCTTAGTAGAGCCTAACTTCTACTAAAGTAGGGCATAGTAACCCGAAGCGAGTCCTTAGGTAGCTAAGATAGTTAATCTCTACTTATCGTTTCTAATACTAAGCTTATAATAGGTCTAAGGGTTTCTAGCCTTTTAGAGTTAAAGCTATATCTACTTACGTAGTACCTTACGTCTTTATAAGCCTTTTCTTAAGATATTCTTTATAGGTAGTAAATATTATAGGTATCTTATCGTTCCCTTATATATTATAGATATTCTTCCTATAAGACTATCTATCCCTTTAGACTAAGAAGAAAGATAGCTCTATCTTCGGCTCTATTAAGGAGTAGTAAACTACTTATACTATAGTAGTAGAGGTAGCGAGTGCTTATACTATATAGTACTATAGTTAGCTTGTTTCTAGTATTGTTCGAGGTAGCTATTACTAGCTCTCTAGGTAATAGCTATAGTTATAAAATATATCCTTAAGTAGAGGTATCTATAAACTACTTCGAACTAAGTAGAATAAGCTCTAACTAATTAGAGTTAGAGGCTTATTAATTAGTATAGAACTAGCTAGAACTAAGCGTTTAAGTATATAAAA
>JALRML010000099.1:0-10903 GCA_026120125.1 Pseudocercospora vitis
ATTTCTTCTAAATAGAACTATTATCCTATCTATATACCTTTAGCTATATAAGAGACATTTCTATAAAATATAACTATTTCTTCTAAATAGAACTATTATCCTATCTATATACCTTTAGCTATATAAGAGACATTTCTATAAAATATATCTAGTTCTTCTAAATAGAACTATTATCCTATCTATATACCTTTAGCCTTAAGAGAGATACTTCTATAAAATATATCTAGTTCTTCCGAATAGAACTATTATCCTATCTATATACCTTTAGCTTTAGGAGAGATACTTCTATAAAATATATCTAGTTCTTTCTATTAGAACTATTATCCTATCTATATACCTTTAGCTTTAGGAGAGATACTTCTATAAAATATATCTAGTTCTTTCTACTAGAACTATTACTCTATCTACCTATTATCTATATTAGCTAAGATATATCTATAGTACTTAATCTACTCCCGCCCTACGATAAGCCTATAGCGATAATACTACGTACTATAACTACTACGCTTTCTAATACCTAAAGTCGACCTATAGATAAGCCTTCTACTATAAACGATAACCTAGTCGTAACCTATCGTACTAGTACTATAGTAACGCTTCGTATCTAATATAACCTATTCTTCTAATTAGAACTTTACTTATATCTAAGGCCGCTATATACGCATCGACTAACTAGTTAGCGTTAAATAGTCTATATACGCTACGAAGCTTAAATTCGATTTTACCTTATCTTACGTCTTATATATATACGCTAGGCTCGACTCTACTTCTATATCGTCTACTATTGTTTAGTAGTAGTAGTAGAAGAGAGATCTCGCTAAAGGAGTCTTTTCGAAGTTAGTAGTATAGAGACGGTCGGTATATTAGGTAGCTAGTAGTAGTACTAGTATTACGCGTCTAGAGAAGAGTATTTTTTACTTATACGTCGCTTATACTTATATTTAAGGGGAGTCTTCTATTATTTCTATATAAATTAGTATAGTAGAGTTAGGATATTACTCTTAACTATCGCTTATAAGTAAAGTAGAGTAGATACGCGCGCTTCTATCTACGTATATACTCTATTACTAGTAGCGTAGCCTAAGCTTCGTTAATTTAACTATATCTTCTATCCTCTTATCTTCTTTAACTTTTTATATATATATATCTCTATACCTCCTCTTCTCTCTCTACTATCTATTTCTTCTATTAGGAACTTTTGTCTATATCTCCTCTACTAGTATCTCTAGGATCTATTTCTTCCTATTAGAGCTTTAGTCTATATCTAATCTTACTATTTATCTACCTAGGCTATCTTATATATTCGTATCGACCTACTACTACGATACTATCTAATACGTTTCTCTCTATAGTAGTAATCTCTAAGAAATAAAGTAAAAAGTACGCTTAAGATAAGTCCTTATCGCTACTCGGCTCTAGTAGTAAGCTACCTATCTATACGACTAAGCGGTATATAAGAAAGAAGATCTATATTTAAGAACCTAAGGTCGATAAAAAGATACTAGGCCTAATACTTACCGAATTACGTATCTATAAAACTAAAGTATATAAGGCTATATATAAAGCCGAACTCGATAGTTTACGATTTTAGAGTAAGTAGATTATATAGTTCTAATCCTATAGTATCTATATCTACTATTCTATAGGCCGACTAGATAATAATAATAATCTCTTTATAGTCTATCTTAACTTCGATATCGCTAAAGACTTTACTAAATTCTAAGATATTATTATCTAACCTATCGTTATCCTAGGCCTCTATACTTAGTAGAATATAAGTTTGTTATTAACGTTTATTATAATATAAACCTCTAAGTAGAATATATAACTTAATTCTTCTATAAGGAGGTTTATATTATATTATAATCTACTACTAATTCTTTCCTAGGATCGATATAATATTACTATAGCTATCGAGGTACTACCTCCTAGCTCTATAACAAAATCGAGCTAAAAGAAGATATAGGATAAGATTAGCCTTAAGGATATTATTAGTTTCTTTACTAAGAAGATCTCTAATACGTTTATAAAGGATAATATTCGTAGCCCCTTCCCTACTAATATAGCGCGATATTCTAACTATAACGCTAATAAGATTATTCTACTATACTTACTATAACTCTTCTAGAAGATAGACGAAATCTACTACGCTATTCTCTTATTCGTATATATCCTTACTAATACGCTAGGCTTAGACTACTTCTAACGTAAGATGTTCGAAGCGCTAGAAAACTAGAACATTATAAGTAAGACTATTAGTCGCTATATTTAGACTCTTACGTAGACTACTAAGCGCTATAAGACGAGTAAAAGCGCCGCGATAGCCTATAAAAACAACTATAAAGTAAATACTATAGCGTAGACGCTATATATCTATATACCTCTAAACGCTACTATCTTAAATACTATCGCCTAGAACGAGGAGTAGTAGCGCGTACTATTTCGACTATAAGAATAGATAGCTAAAAACGCTAAAAATATCTATTATGCCTAATTTGGCCTACTAACTAATCCTAGCTCTAGTAGTATAATTATAAGGATAGACGAGCCTAAGATTATATAGAAGATACGCCCTATATCTAATAGTCTAGAAGAGTAGAACTAAGCTACTTAGAGCTACGTCCTAGAGCTTATCTTATATAATATCGAGGTTTAGTTCGATAATGCTAGTACTATTAGCCTCTATAACCTATATCTACTTAACGAAGTTATCTTTCGCGAAAATCGCACTAAGACTACCTAGCTCGTCGATATACTAGAGCCTAGTATATTCCTCGACTCTACTAATGCCTATAAAACTACTATCTAGTAAGCGAACGTAATCTTTAATACCTTTAACTAGAATCTAAACGACTATATAGTAAATCTATCCGAGTTCGAAGAGGCTATTATTTAACTTAGTCTTATCGTCTACGATAATCTCTCTACTAAAGACTCTATATCTAGATACCTATTCTATATCGAATTTAAAAGCCTCGCCTTTAAGCCGTAGTAGCTCTAGGCTATTATATAGATCCTAGAAATATAGAAATCTAATCTACGTAGCTATATACTAGCTAACGATATAGGCCTAGGTAAGACTATTATTACTCTATATACGATATTAGTATAGAGAGACTATATTACTACTCTATATATTCGATAGTAAGGTACGTATCTAATTAAATCTTATTATAGAGAAAAGTTCCTACTAGAACTTTTATCGCTAGAGTTCTATAAGGAACTTCTATCTATACTTTACTTATACTTTTATATCTACTAACCTATATTCTAGGCGGAAGTTTCCTCTATATTCTCTCTTTATCCTTTATATTCGTTTACTAACTAGTCTTATAGAGGAACTTAATATCTAGCTTATAGAATATACCTAATCTAACTTTGCTACTACTTTAGATAACGAATAAGTCCTATTCGCGACTAAGAAAATCTATACTATATTCGTCTAAGAGCGTAGTTCTAAGCCGCTATACTACTCCGCTATTTAGATAGGTCCCTTATCGGCTATTAACTCGTAGATAAAGGATATCTCTAATTTTTTCTATATCCTAGGACGCTTTATCTATCTAGCGGTATTTAGTACTATTAGTAATAAGGATAGGAGTAGTCTATATAATATAATCGATCGCTTAGTAGACGGCCTAAAGCGCTTCTACGATTCGCTAGATTACGACGACTCTAATACTACTATAACCTTTATTATAACTACTAAAGATACGTTTATATAGAAGTGTCTCTATACTAGTTATATATATAAGGCCTATTATCTCTCTATACGAAGCGCCTATAGTACTAATATTCCTACTAATAGAGCGATCGCTAAGGAGGAGGAAGAGGATAAAGAGAAGACTACTACTTAGGCTATAGTAAAAGATAATAATCTAGTTAACGATATAGAGGCGTATAACTAGAGCAACGATATATCTAATAATAAGTAGCTACTAGAGGGTTACTATACTACGTATCCTAGTATCCTAATCGCTAACGAAGGCTACTACTATAAGAATAAGATAAGTCTATAGTCTAACGCTCTCTACTATATACTAGGCGAAGATACTATCCTCGTCCTTACTATAGCTACTCTATTCTATAACTATATATCTAACCTCGCTAGGCTCCTCTACTATTTCTATAGCTATATATATAAGCTCTTCTATAAAGGTAACCTATATAGAGGACTAGAAAGTACTACTACCTACGACTATATCTTTACTAACTTTAACGAAAAGTACTACTACTACCTTACTCTACTTATAGCTAGCGATCTATCGATACTACTAGAATATAAAGGTATCTCTCCTAACTACTACTACTACGCTACGCTTAATCTATAGAGCTTCTTTAAGGCTCTCGCCTCTACTATCTCTACTAACTATAATAAGTAGTATAGGCTTATAGTTCTACTTACTATCTTTCTATATATCCTACGTTATATAAAAGGTACTACTCTAGATATCTATAGTTATAATATAGTCCTTAGCGACGATATCCTACTATAGTAGGTTACCTACGTCGAGCTAGGCTTTAATCCTAGTAGCGCTATCTACTATAATATCGCCTATAAATAGTTTATGTCTAAATATAAGTACTCTAGCCTAGTCTCCTTTAGCGAAGACAATAACTAGAACATCTACGCCTATAGTACTATCCTCTATCGCTAACTTATCCTCTACTATAGATAACCTTTTAACTATATTATACTAATGCGTAATATCGACTCTAGCGTAGCTACTATTAATCGACTATAAGTATAGACTATAGTTTCTAATAGAACTTTAGCGACTAAAGTTCTAGTAGAGACTTTCCTTTATATCTAGAGTTCTATTCTACTAATATCGTTATAGGTAAAAGAGCGCTAGTAACGCTTTCTACTTCTACTATTACGCTACTAAGGGCTACCTATTTGATCCGCTATCTACTATACGTTAGAATATCCTAATATATATATACGTTATATTACTAATCTTTAAGATAATAGTTTAGCTAGTATATAAGTTTTGCCTAATATAGAAAGAGCGTATTATTATCTAGTTTAATAAGCTAACTATAGGTATAGAGGTAGAGATTATCCTTACGACTATAGGTATTAGGTACTAAGTTATCTACGTAGGTATAAAGTAGAGTAACTATATCGCTACTAAGAACGCCTTTAACTATAACTCTACTATATAGATTATCTTTATATCGTTATATACTAGATCGGAGTTAGCTAACCTCTAGTATAGTAGCTATATCTAAGTTATCCTTAACTATATCGGATTTATATATCTATTATAGATAGTTAGGTACTCTAGCTATATCGAATAGATAAAGTTAGTATAGGTATATATATTAACTTTAGATATAACGATCGATAGATATTAGTAGTACGACTATATCGGACGCTATATAGTATAAGTCTATAGTACTATCTATATCGACGAGGAGATAATTAATATATAGATTTATAGCCTAAGCTCTACTATAGATAGACTTAAAGAGTCGCGATCTAATTACCTATCCTACTTAATTATAAAGACTAAGCTCTATATATAGATCGCTAACGCCCTTATCTATACTATATTTAGTATATATACTAGTCGCTAGGACGCGAAGTAGAAGAATTTTAAGTCGCCTAAGACGAAGAATCTACTATCTAAAGAGATTATCTAGCGATTTATATAGGGCGGATTAGTAGTATAATAGCTCTAGTATTAACTCGAAATCTAAAAGAGTTCTAATAACTCGAAGCTTTCTACTATAGATCCTAATATACGACTAGACTACCTAATAATCTATATTATTATTTCTACGAAGCCTAATAAAGGACTCTTCTAATTCTAAACTAATAAGGTTACTAAGCTTAACTACGATTTTATACTTAAGTATCTATATAAAGCCGCCTTCGCTATATACTAGATAGGTAAACTAGATTCTACTATCTTCTATTATCTAAGTAGTAAATCTAATCGAGATATAGAGCGTTCTTCGCTATAGAACTTTAGTTACTAGAGTTCTATAAAGAACTTTTATCTATATCGAGCAATTCTTCTTACGTATATTCTCTACTAATATTAACTAGACTACCTAATATAGATCGCTAAGCGAGCCTAGAGCGCTAACTAGATATTTATAATAGCTACTAAGTAGCTCTTCGCCGCTAAGTATAGCTAAGCCCTCTTTATATCTAGACTATCTAACCTATCGTCGCGCTCTAGTAGTCTACTACTATTTATAATATTATTCTTCGATCTACTTAGCGCTATACTCTTTAGCTCTCTTAAGCTAGCGCTAACTAATACGCTTATAGATATACTAACCGATACTCTTACTAATATACCGACTAATCTATCTACTAATATATTAACTAATACGCTTACTAATCTACTAACTAATCCGCCGACTAATTCTCTACTATAAAGAGATTCTATAGAATCTAAGTTAAGTTTAGCGCTCTCTAAGATCCTAGATCTACTATTAGCGAAGGCGCTAATCTCTACCTAGTTCTAACTATTAGACTACCGTAGAGATAGTAGAATTCTACTATCCCTAGGTTCTAAAGTAGTTTAGCGCACTAAACCTAGAGTTGTCTCTAAGCTATCGTTCTTAAGGTTGCTCGCTCTACTACTTCGTCGCCCTAGTATATCTTTTATAGAAGTACTATAGTTCTAGGATATCTTACGCGTCTATTTTAGAGTTTTAGAAGGCGGGCATTCTATAGGCTAGTATATAAGTAGTAGTAGAAAAGAGAGAGGGGGAGGCTACTCTAGAGTATATTAGCTAGAGTTAAGCGAGAGTTAACTCTTTTGCCCTTTATCTTTCCTATCTATACTCTAGACTTTATAACTAGCTAACGAGGCATAGAGGGGACGCTATAAAGTTAGCGATAGAGGTTCTTCTAGAACTTAGTATACTTAGTAGCGTCTAAAGATATAGTTAGGAGCTAGGAGGGATTTTAGGCCCTAGAGATACAAAATACTAGTATATATTTAAAGAAGAACTTTCTACTATAGCTTGTTTAGAGGGAGTATAGGCCTCTCTAGTACACTCCTAGACTTCTATTTCTAGCTAGTTCTATACTAAACGTTAAGTAGTTAGTTCTTAGGGTCCTTACGTATTCTACCTAGCTAGAAGCTACTTATAGATACCTCTACTTAAGGACGCATTTTACTACTATAGCTATTACTTAGAAAGGCTAGTAGTAGTAGCGTATACTAACTAAGGCTATAAAGAGGATCTAATACGGCACTATATAGGACTAGCGCTTACTACCTATACTACTATAGTATAGATAGTTAGCCGCTCTTTACTATATAGTACTTAATAGAGCTCTTAAGATCTATCTAGGTATAATAGGCAAAGAGATACTAAGGAAGAGTAATAGATATATAGCTAAGCCGAATATAGGTTAGCTCTAGGAAGCGATAGGCTATTAGTATTAGCGTACTAAGGAAAGCTAAGGAAGAGCCTAGCGAGTATAGTAGCAAGATTATAGGTAGCTAGTATATAGTATATATCGACGTTCCTCTAGTAGCCTACGATCTTCTACTAATATTTCGTAGCTATAGTACTATCGAGTCCCTCTCTATCTAGCCTAATCTTTATAACCTAAAAGTCTCCTATTTATTCGACTTTACTTTCGCTTAGGTCTTAACTCTAGCTTTAGTTTAACCCTTAGGCTAAATAGAGGATAGTTATTAGTAAAGCGATTCTACGCTAGCTAGCTTAAATAGAGATATATAGGATCTCTTACTTACGATTATTACTCGTCGCTATTAGATAGGTATATACTTTGCTATCTTACTCTAGATTTCTATTACTTCGTCGCTAACGCTCTCTACTCGAACCTTCGCTTATAACTTTTACTAGCTATAGTTTAATAGATATATATACTAGCTACTTACTATTAGGTAGATATGTATACTACTACCTAACTTGTCTTATAGCTCTAGAGCTTACTTAGGTATATTATATCCCTCTATTATTATATAGCTATTTTATAGAGCTACCTTACTAGTCGATAGTAGGATACTTAAGATGCCTCTATTTCTACTAATTATAACTTCTTCTTCTATACTTATTAACTAGTACTATTAGCTTCCTTAAAATATAACTACTATATCTCTTTCCTATAATCTACTTCCGATACTTAACTCTACTCTTACTACTACTAAGGCTACTCTCTAGTAGCTTCGAATTAAGAGCTACTAATAGTTAGCTATCTCTACTAATAGCCTATAAGTCTTATCGCTTAAGGTGCTACTAAGTAGCTTAGCCGCTATATATAGTCGCTAAGATAAGCTAACTCTTTACTAGTAGATCCTTAAGATACTATAAATCGTTAATAAGATCTATATAGATCGTATCTACTACTAGATAACTCTCTCTAGGTAGTACTACGTTAGACCTTTAAACGTCGACTATATCTACTACTACTAGTAATAGAGCAACTTAGTCTAGTATATAATCTAGCTCGCTAATATCCGACTTAGCGAGACTATTCTCGATATTATATATAAGCCTAGCTTTACTAATCTACTCGTATATAAGATACTTAGTAGACTATTATCTCTAGTCTACTTCTACGACTTTAGTAGTCTACTTCTCGCCTAGGTATAGGCTAAGCTTCTTCGTCGCTACTTTTAACTATATAGCAATTATTTCTAGTAGAGCGATATTCGCGAAAGAGATGCCCTAAACTATATTAAAGCTTAGACTAGTAGGATATATAGGTTCGATATTATAATAATATATCTTTTTCTAAACTACGTTAAGGAAGATAGCCGCCTATAGCTAATTGCCTACCTTTATACTCTACTAGCCCTAAATAGCTGTCTTATAGTATAGTACGACGCCCTTTCGCTAAGTCGCTATCTTATAGAAGGTCGTCTAGTAGATATAATTATTAGAGAGATCTAACGACTAACCTAGAACTAGAGCTAGGGTAATATTATATACTAGGGCCTAAATACGATTATTCTAAGCGATTAATTAGCTATAGTAGTTACTAAAGGCGATCGCAATTAGCTTAGAGCCGAGCTAGTAGCTATTCTAACCTATAGTAGTAGTGCTCTAGGTATATATATCGAATATATTAATCGTTCGAATTCTATACTAGAGATAGCGCCTACTATTCTAGCGTAGGCGACTCTAACTAGTACTAGTAGTTCCTTAATAACTATCTCTAATATTAACCTCGAGTAATAGAGTATAGTTAGTAAGCTTATAGATGCTCTCTACTTATAAGCCGTCCTTAGTTCTAGATAGTACTTCTATATATTTATACTTAGTATAATTATAGTCTATAGATAATAGGTTAGGAATAGCGATACTAGTAAAGGCTTAGGGATATATCTAGGAGGCCTTATTTTATTAGCGTTCTAGGTTAGGGATATAGTTTATAGGCCTTAAGAGTCTAAAGCTTTAAGTTATTAGTATTCGAGGTTAGATCTATAGTTTATAGGCCTTAAGAGTCTAAGGCTTTAGGTTATTAGTATTCGAGGTTAGATCTATAGTTTATAGGCCTTAAGAAGGCTTCGAGATAGCTAAAAAGTATAAATTTTATTAAAGGAAGCTACTTTCTACTCTATATAATTCCTAGATGCCCTAGTATCCCCTTAGGTCTTCTATTTCTATCTCTACTACTAAGGGCCTTTTCCTCTTATACTTCTAACTAATAGTTTTATAGGGATATAAGAACTAGGTTAATTAGGCGTATCTTTATAAAGTAGACGATAGAGCGCTTTCGTCTCTACTAAGCCGCTTAGAGAATTATTCCTCTAATACTTATCTACGTCGATACTCTCTAGTAGAGCTTAGCGACTACTAGAGTAGCCTTATGCCTAAAACTATATCGTCTCTAGGCGATTTAAACTTAGAAGATATAGCTACTTAGAGATCTCTTCTCCCCTTCCTCTCTAACTATACTTATATATTAACTACTATATATAACTATAGAGGATCGCGGATAGTATTTAACTATCTAGCTTATACTACTAGTAGATGCGACTAGTAAGGCCTAGAGGCCCTCCTATAAGCTAGGGCAACGGCGCTAATCGTAATAGAACCTCTAGTATTCTACTATATCCTCTAAGTTATACTATATACTCTAGTATCTTAGATTACTATCGATAACGTATATAAGACTCTATACTAGATATCTAACTATTATATTATAGTCTATCGAGAGTACTAGTATACTCTTTAGAATATTAGCGATTATCTACGACTATTTTACTAGATTTCTAAAGATAATCGGCGTAGAGTCTTAGAGCTATTTTCGTCCTATTCGATACTACTACTATAGGAGATATTACTACTACTAGCGGGGTTCCTTTCTTTTAGTTACCTAAGGGGGCTATAGTAGAGATTCGTCTACTCTAAAGGTAGCTATAGTTGGATTACTATTAGTTAGGATAAAATTTAGAAGTACTATAATAAGTAGTATAGCTAGTAAGTAACAAAGGTAGACTAAAAGGATTAGAGTTACGCCTAGGTATAGACGTTCTTTACTATAGACAATAAGCGCTACTTTATTATCGACTCTATTACTAAGGCGAGTTAGAGAGGCGCTAGCGAAGAGAACACTCTCTCTAGCGCCGCTATACTTATTAGAGGTAGTAGTAGAGCTAGCGACAATACTAGCGCATTAGTAGTACGTTAGTAGAAGCTTAAGTTAAAGTAGTACGATAAAAAGATATAGATCGTAGAGGTAGAGACTACTAAGACAAACTATACGCTATAGTTTAAGCGTAATAGCTAGAGAGAGTATCTAAAGGAACGTAACCTATAGCACTTAAGCTAGGCAAGCTATCTACCTAGTACTAACGGTTAGGGTTAGGGTTAGGGTTAGGGTTAGGGTTAGGGTTAGGGTTAGGGTTAGGGTTAGGGTTAGGGTTAGGGTTAGGGTTAGGGTTAGGGTTAGGGT
>JALRML010000009.1:600000-761001 GCA_026120125.1 Pseudocercospora vitis
CCTACCTAAACCCTGCACCGCACGTCATTTCCAGGCAGCCCACGCATCGCGAGAGAACCCACTTGCGTGTAGCCAGGGAGGCCGTATTAATGTGATACTATACAAAGAAAGAAAGAGAAGAAAAGTACGATGAGATCGGGCGGATAGTACTGACATGCGTGCGTCATCGCATATCTTTAGTCGGTACTGCACAGATGCCTTGTCCTACTCGGATCGTAAGCAGGGGATGGGGAGTGTCCCCCAGAAACTCGAGAATCAGGAAGACGAAAACGCAGATCGCAGACACCCGTTCCGGCAGCGTCGGACTGAGCCCACCATCGATGTCCTCGTAGGATCTGAACAGTCGATCGCACTCTTCGTCTTCTTCGCCACTGGCTCCACCGCTTCCTCTCGTCACATTTCAAGTAGATGGTAGGGTACGTGCGGTGCGGTGATCGAGGACTACCTTGGATCGCACGCAGAAGAGTGATGATTACGTCAGAAAGTGGATGGCGAAACCTCAATCGTCAATCATAACTACACCATAGCCATCCGCTTTCGCGACCTGCTCGAGCTGCCGTGCGGGCCGGCCAAGATGAAGCTGTGCCATGTGCCTGCCTCGGAGATTGGCGTGACGTGCTGTGAAAACGTTCCATCATGCCCAGGTTGTGCTGGACGAGACATCTCAATGAACAGCCAGACCCTAATCACTCCTACTTCATCTCATACGATGCGTAGACGACGCGGGGTCGACCCTGGGGACTGGCCTGGTTGATGCGGTGTGCCAAGGTCGATTGCGGTGCCTAGCTCGCAACCGCTTCACCACGACCGCGACCGCCACGACCACGCCCTCGACCACCGTCGCCTCTCGCCCCACGGCCTGCACCACGGCCACGGCCACGACCAGCGTTGAGTTCCGCTGGCGGCGGCACATTGCTGTAGTTCTGTGGCCGGAAGCCGGGGTTGTTCGGAATGATGCCCTGACTCGGATCGCTGTTGTCGATGATCGTGTAGCCGCCTCGATTCGCACCTCCGCCCCGTCCGCCTCGGGGAGCGAAGCCTGGAGAACCTCCATTCACGCCTCCGCGGCCACGTGGACGGAAAGGCACCGACTGGTCCTGCATACTGCCGAAGCCACCACCCCGACCGCGAGTGCCGTTGGCGCGAGGAGCACCGTTCGCCTGACCACGAACGGCTTGATTCCATCCACCTCGAATGGGTGGCGGCGCAGCGGCACTGACGAGTTGCCCCTCGCCGGGCCTGCCGTAGCTTCCTGCGTTGCTCGCGAATGAGCCGCGCAGAGGTTGGAAGGATGGTTGCTGCACACGATCCTTGGCTGCTTGAGACATGGCGACCACCTGGCGCTCGGTCAGATTCAGCACCGCGTTCGATGGAACCGTGCTGCCACGGAACGGCGAACAGCGACCGCCCAAAGTCGTGCCACTCATGAATGTAGCGTCGAAGACGATGTCCAGGAGAGTGTTGCGGGTCGTTCTCGTCAGGCCGACGACGGTGCCCCTCATGGCAATCGGCACTCGACCCGTGTCGAGCACATACACGACGCGGTGGCCAAGACGGAACTTCTGCCGCTGAGTGCGCTGCTCAGCATCGACGGGCTTCAGCAATGCCACGCGAGGAACGCCGCCAATCTTCTTACCATCGACGGCATTGGCAATGGCGCTATTGGCATCGGCGGCTTGCTCGATGGCTAGCACAGTGTCCCCATCTAGCTGCTCAGCCTCGAGGGGCACTTTTTCAAATGCCTTGGTCTCGACACTCTTGAGCCACTGGCCGATCTCCTTCATCTTTGCCTTGGCGACCTGCGGATCGGGGTAGAATGCAGTATCCTCCCAGCCATCTCCAGTGGGGTTCAACGCAACACCAGCGATAAACTCGGGAAACTTGATCATGTATTGCTTAATCAGGTCGATGGCCTTCTGCGAATACTCCCAGCCCCTGTCGCTCTTGCGACTATACCCCAGCACCTTCTGCTTTTTAGCCTCAAACTTGAGATTTAAGCCGAGGTTGAGCTTCAGGCCCGATGAGGTGACGGTGAAAGCGGATGTGAGCTTCGACAAGACCAGGGGTTGCAAGCCGAGCTGCTTCGCAACGGCAAACGAAGGGACGTACGGAGAGCGTGCTTCCGCCTGTGCAGCAATCTGAACGCCAAACTCTTGCTCACGAACCTTGAGCATAGACACCCAAATCTGTGCCTTGTCAGCGCCACCAGGGCCTTCCACGTGGCCTGTAACCTCCAAAGGTCGACCATAAGCCATGTCGCCAAGGAAGAAGGCTCTGGTGCCGACCGGAAACTCCTCCTGGATGGGAATAGCCTCCTTCTCCAAGAAGCGCTGGTCTTCGCTGATCACGGTGTCGACGATGGTCTGGGTGGCGTAGTCTGTCTCGAAGCCTTGAATCGGCGCGTACTGCTTGATGGTGGCACCGAGGTCTGTCTTCTCCAAACCGACAAGCGGATCGATCTGGATCAAGCTCTCGACAGTGCCAATGATCATGCCGAGCCGCTTGCTGTAGTGCTTCTCGATGCGATCGGCCTTCTTCTTCCAGTCTGAGATGCCTTGTGGTGGATGCGGCACAGAAATGATGTTTTGCTCCGTGGCCGGCTGATCCGGATTGGCCAGACGGTACGTGAACATCTCGTCTGAAACGGTCGTGACTTTGCCTTCGTGCAGGAACGGATAACCCACGTGCACGGCCTTGCCCAGACGCTGCTTGGCGTGAGAGCTAGTGCCCTTTTCGTCACCTTCCGTCAACGTGACGACCATGCTCTCGTTCCTGCTCTCCTGCTGGAAGACTGCAACACCGTGAAAACCAAGCTGGCCAGTATGCGGCAGAGTCTGCAAGCTTGGGAAGCCATATAGAGCAGTCTTTCCGAGCTTGACGCCATCCATAAGTCCGACGTAGTATTCAAGGCCATCCATGGTAGGAAGTTCGAAGATGTTCTCGACCACGCGGCAATGCTCGAGGTCTGGGAAGATGCCTGGTAGACTACTTGGGTAGGTGTAGTCGACCTCGGGAGAGTACGTGAACTTCAAGCTAACGCCGAAGTCGTTGCGCCTCCGCTCATCTTCTGTAAGCAACGGGTCTTTCGTCGCCATTGCCTTGAGAAGACGCTCCTCGTCGATGAAAGGAATCTTCACGACCGCCTCCCATTCCATCTTCTTGCCATTCATGTCCAGCTCGAAGTCGCGTGGGTAGAAGTCAATGATCGGACTGTTCGGGTTGGTCATGAGGTCCCAGTAGACCTGAGGCACGATCTTCTTGCTCCGGTCTGGCAAGACGCCCATAAGTTGCTGGAAGGGGCGGAAAGGCTGACCGAGCTTGAAATCCATGTTCGCACCCAGCCCCTTGGTGACGTCGCTAATCATGGGCGAGTAATGATATTGGTAGTACCACGGCCACGAGGCGACTCCGCGGTAGTAGTAGAACAGCACCCATTGCAAACCTTGAACATAGTTCTCGGTCAGCTTCTTCATTTCCTCTTCGTTTTCCAAGCCCCACTCGAACTTGGTCGTATAGTACTTGTCCTTCCAGCGAAGGAACTTCTCGTCATACTTCTCCTTCGCCTTGAGTTGTGCGTCGCTAGCCGAGACGTCTTCAATCTTAGCCTTGTCATATTGCTTGAAGACGCGCAGGAGAGCATTCTGCGACTCCTCGTCTTCCTCGTCTTCCTCGTCGTCCATTTCTGGGCGCGGCGGGAAAGAGAGTTGCATCGCACGATTGCCGTCGTCGTTGATGACGCTCTCGCTCTGGAGTCGCAAGCTGCGAGCCAATTCGTCCACGAATGCACGATCCGCAGCCTTGAGATCCGGACCCATGTCCAACGGTGTATCCTCGCCAGAGCCGTGACGACTGTTCACAAACTTCTTCACCTTCTGGTATAATTCTTTTTGGTTGGAGGACATGACCGTGACGCCCTTCTTCTTGGTCTTCTGCATCACATCCTCCTTATGGATGCTCTTGTCCTTGAGCCAGCTGGCGTCCTGATTCTCCGCCTCAAAGTGTCTGTACTCGACATGGCTCAGCTCTTCCAACAGAAGCGCCAGTCGCTTCAAGTCAATGACGCCGCCGTCATTGATGTATCCACCAGCCTTGGGGAGGATTTTTTTGTAAACCGCAAACATGAGCGCCAACGCTCCCTCGTTGATGTGAAGATGCGGCAGGTTCGGCAAGAAATCGTTGCCGACGAAGAAGGCCATGAGAATGAAATCGTCGATGATGCGCTCCATATCGAAAGGAATGCTCCCAAGCGCGCCCCTCTCCTTCAACTCTTGAAATTCCAGCTCCAGGTACTCGCGGACTATGCAGAGATGCAGGAGGAAGAAGTTCTGGTGCTCAAGATCCTGGCTCTTGGACTTGCCCTGTCGTCCAAAGGTGACCTCTTCGCGCAACAGACAGAAGTGAGGGTCGTGCGAAAGCAGGCCCAACATGATCAAATCCGCGTCCAAGCCATACAAGCAGTGGCGGACATTGGGGTCATAGTCAGGCTGGCTCTTGGCCTGACGGATATATTCCATGATCTTGTGCTCTCCCTCTCCAGGAACTTCATGACCCGAAAGGACGATTTCACATCCCTGCCAGTCGCCATCTTCGCTGACCTTCTTCGCAACGAAGTACTTCAGCTGTTGGGTCAATCGAGCCATAAACTCGGTCCCGGGTGTAATGCAGTTGGAGTCGAAGGGATCTTCCTTCGGCAGCTCCCGGCCTTCTGCGACGGCCTTGTCACGGGCTTTCTCCGCGTCCAAGGCTGTCCGGAAGCGGCGCGAACGCTGCTGGTTCATCTTCGCACGTGGAGCCACGCCATCGATGGCCATGAAGAAGAGCTTCTGCGGTTTGATCTTGCCGAAGAGGAACTCGATGTAGTTGAAAATCTTGATGAACATTTCATCTTCGGAGAGTCGCGCTTTCGTCACCGAGTCGGAGTCATTGTGGGTGCAGTTGTGGATGATCCCATTCATGTCCAGGTACAGATTGTCGAATTCGGGGATGCGGTTCTCGGCGATCAGCTGTGAAATGGGCGGATAGCGCTCCGAGAGCCAGCGAAAGAATTTGGGCACACCTGTATGCGTTTAGTAGCGGGCTCACACCATTCCGAAGTCTGACTGTCGCACCCATGGTGGCGGCTGCTGTATTTCAAGACGAGCCGCGGGTGCTATTTTTCCTCGCGCAGCGAGTGTGGTGAGTGGAGGGGTGGTGATGAGGTGGAGGGGGTGACGCGACTTTCCGACTCGGAGTCCTTGAAGAAGAAAGAAGAAAGAGAGGACGAGGGTTGTGGTGGTCGATGTCGACAGTGCGCGGCGTCGACACAAGCACGGGCCATAAGGACAAGCCACGTTTGTGGGGAGGGTGTGGCTGCAGGCACTCTTTCGGAGGCAGGCGCGTCTGCGTCGCGTTCTCGGTGCGGCAGGCATATCGTATAAAAGTGCAAGTGCAAGTGCGCTCGCCATCAGCAGCTTCCACTTCTAGTCGCCTCCACCTCGGCAATCGCAGTTGGCAGTCTGTGCGAGCAGCGCCTACCGTTCGGCCTGAGACAGTGCCAGTGCCAGTGCCAGTGACTACGACTCCTACTCCCACTCCAGCATGGAGGACTACGGTACGTTCTCGTTCTGCTTCTCCCGCTCGTGCTGTGCGCGCTGGTGGCCACGATGCCGCACGCTCGCAAGGCGTCGACACCGCGTATGCTGTCGTCGCTGCAAGGCGTCCCGGTCAATGGCCCCTCCATGTTCCACAACCCGGACGCTCCCCTACGCGATGCTTCGTCTGAGCCTGAGCCTGAGCCTCCCGCCGTCGCCCTCCCAGCGGCACCGCCAGACCCTGCACCCACGCCCACGCCCGCTCCAGCTCCAGCACCCGCAACCCAACCCGCACCTCCGCGCGCATGCACCGCGACATTCCCAAACACATTTTCTGACTCCCGCCCCCTAGACATGGCCAACGCGACTGAAGAGGATCGCGAGATCATGCAGAACAAGATCATCAACGAAGAGTACAAGATCTGGAAGAAAAATAGCGTCTTCCTCTACGATATTCTCTACAGTCGCGCCCTCGACTGGCCCACCCTCACCACACAATGGCTGCCCGACGTCAAGGACGTCTCCGGCAAGGTGTCGCGTCAGCATCGCCTGCTCATCGGCACCCACACCTCCGGCCAGCAGCAGGACTATCTCCAAATCGCCCACATCAACCTGCCCCCACCTCCCGCCATGACCATTGCTCAGTATAACGAGAGCACGAGGGAACTCGGAGGACACGGCGCTGCCAAGGAGCCCATCAACTTCTCCGTCGTCCAGAAGATCCCGCATCCTGGCGAGGTCAACAAGGCTCGCTATCAGCCTCAGAACCCCAATGTCATCGCAACCTGGTCACCAGATAAGAATGTCTACGTGTGGGATAGGTCAAAACATCCTTCCGTGCCAAGTGGAGAGCCTAAGCCACAAGCGATATTGAAAGGCCATAAGGGGGAGGGCTTCGCGGTCGAGTGGAATCCATTTGTGGAGGGACAGCTCATTTCCGGGAGCGAGGACAGGACGGTCAAGATGTGGGATCTCCAACGCGACTTCAAGAAGGACAATTCGACCATTGAGACTGCCCGCACCTTCACTCACCATTCTGCCGTCGTCAATGACGTGCAATATCATCCCAAGCATGGAAAGAACCTCTTCGGCTCCGTCTCGGACGATCTCACAGTGTGCATCATGGACATTCGATCGACTTCCAACGACCGGCCCGCCATCCACTTCAAAAACGCCCACAAGGACGCCATCAATTCGCTGGCTTTCCACCCCAAGCACGACAAGCTCTTCGCAACCGGATCCGCGGACAAGACGATCGGTATCTTCGATCTCCGCTTCCCAGAGCATGGCAAGATCCACAGCCTCGAGGGTCATCGGGACATGATCACCAAAGTCGACTGGCACCCGATGGACAGCAGCATCATCGCGTCGAGCTCCAACGACCGCCGCATCATTTTCTGGGACCTCTCCAAGGGCGGCGCCGAGCAAACGCCCGAAGACGCCGAGGACGGCCCGCCAGAGATGCTCTTCATGCACGGCGGCCACACCAACCGTATCTCGGACTTTTCGTGGAATCGCAACGACCCTTGGGTCATGTGCTCCACCGGCGAGGACAACCTGATTCAAGTCTGGAGGGCTAGTCGCCACTTGGTCGAGACGATGCCGGCGAGCGTCCACCGTCGCGAAGTTAGTGATTCGTAAGCGATGGACCGGTCGGCGACTAGTAGCCGCTACATGATATATATGCTCGTTGGAATCAGAGCATCAGGGAATGGCATCTTTTGGCACGTGTCTCTGGGCACAGGAGGAAAGCCTTCGCCACGCACCACACCACATCGCATCGAGCCTTGCCATCAGGCTTCCAGCTGCCGTGGAACCGAACAGCGCCCGGCCGTTCGAAGGACTACAGGATCAGGCAGAGCCCCAGCCCGCCCTAGAGACCGGGATCGTCACAGGCACGGCGCGGCGCGGCGCGGCATGCGAGGTATGGGCTATGATGAGCAGAGCGCAAGCTTTATAAGCAGTCACTAGAGTGATACATCGTAGGAACGAGGTAGCTTAGCTTTCTTGGAACGAAAAGCTTCGAAAGGACCAGACCAGACCATTTTTCCAAGTCTTCCGATCTTTATGATGTGAATATAACCTAATACAGTATTTCTCGGAAATCGCCTCGCTCCGAACGCTTTTTTCACACCAACAACTTCAATGCTTCCCCTCTCAATTAAGTCTCATTTTTCAGCGCCCAGGGAGGGGACCACGTCGAAGTTTTGCGTGAGGAGGTAGTCTCGAACTCTTCAACGTACCATTTGGACGACTGGGCTTGGCCGGATTGGATGTTGTAGTTGCGAAACCGCTCCCAAGGCCTTACAGTGACCTATGATCGGATTGCGAGGGTCTGAAGTCATTGCGGACCACAAAGATTCCATCACATGTAAGGCGGAACGCCGTAGACCCTCCGGATGCCGCAAGGCGACTTTCGGAGGACTATACTTTGAAGTGACCGTGCCAACATCGTACCTTCCCGAAGTATCTGACCCGGTTATGCTTGATATTCCAAAATCGGACAGGAAAGGCTTCTCCTGGTAGACCAAAGTGTTGCTCGGTTTGAGGTCTCCATGTCGCCATGACAAGCCATGCATGTAGTCGAATGCTGATGCCAGCGAATGGTATCACCCAATCATAAGCGTTGATTCTATGATTCGGCTCTCCCAGGATTACGTTGTGACTGGTTTGCAGTTGATCTTGGGGGCGAGTTTCTTTGCGGTACTGAGACCTGTTGCGGCGAACGGTACTCTTCCTCGCAGCGGTACCGTTGCAGTGCATCTGGCGACTTACGGATCTCTTTTTGCGTCCAGTAGTCGGTCCGTATTCGTCATCATCGTCGCTGTCAAGATCGCTGCCATCGCTCCATTTCTGTAACGTCTGAACAGTCTTGCTTGGAATGCCAAAGGCAATGCGCTTCATAGTCTTCCCAGGACGGCGCACGAATTGGGGAAGGGTCAAAGAGTTGGAAAGGGAGCTGTGAACCATTCGCTGGGCAACAAGCAATGCTTGCGATTTCCCTTCGCCTCGTTGAGGGGTAGAGCGTGCTACTTTTGTAGATGCTCACGAATTTCGTCTTCTCGGTGGAAGACGATTCCGCAGTCGGTGCAGTACCGCAGACGCTGTGGGTAGCGTTTGGGACATATGCCGAGCCCAGCGATCCCGATTCTCGAAGTGAGCACTCGGGACATACAAAGGAATCACGGGGGTTGGCCTTTAGTGCGGTCGCTTGTTGCTGGTGACTGGTGCACGCTCTCTTAGAGACCTTGCTGATGTATTGCTCGGCAGCAACACAGACGATGGCTGGATCCATTGCCAGATACATCGGGCGTGGCGTATCTGCATCAAAGAGGTCATCGGGGTAAGCTGGGTCAATAGTCATGATGACCAAGTTTTTGGCCAACCACCAGTGGACTATATTCACGTGCATTCCGCCGAGCTCGGCTATGTTGTTGATATCCCGTCCAGAAGGAAGCCTCTTGTCCTGTTGAAAATTGGCGGGTCTCAAATCCCAAACGACGCATCTGGCTGGCTGTCAATATCGAAGAAGGCGTTGCAAAGCTAATGAGGTCCTCCATTGGTGCAGTCTGTAAGGGCACCTTGCGCTGCGTGGGCAGGTGGTCGATCTCATTGAACAGGAGTAGATTCTATCAATCGTTTCGTCTGTAGCACAGAGCGATCTTCATGGACAGGGATATCGAACATAGAGTAGTCCGACATGCAGTCTCCTGTATCATTCGGCGTGCTGAAGGTATTGCCTATGTCAGTATTGCTTGTTCTACCGGCACTGCCATCGGTCTATTCGTAAAGCGGAATGGTAGGGGCGTTGAAATCTTTGTTGAGGTATAGATTCGACTCGCTGATCGTGAGATGACGCTGCACGTCTGTCAGTGCCCGCGGCTTGCTAGTATCTCATCGACGCACTACGAACACAATCTCGGAGTGCTGCCATGCGAGGTCTCACATGTACGCACGCCGGCGACGATACACATTGTGCTGCCACGCAGTGCAGCCTGGGGTGTTTCATCACTCGTAGTCGTACGGTGTGCACTTGGATACTGATTGAGCTCCTTGCAACGGGCCTGTAGACGAAAAGCTGTCTGTTGAGCACCGAAAACCAATAGTATGTGAGATTGAAGGCGATCAAAAATAGCCTTGCAGACAGCCCAAAAAAGCCAAGTATCGTGCAGACGTCTTTAATGTTGCCAGATCGACGTTTCTTCAATGATCTTCGTCATCGGCGCTTTTCACGCCATCGTTTCCATCACGATGCCGTGCAGACGCGCCAGAAATTTCTTCCAGGGTCTTGCCTTTTGTTTCGCTCAAGCAAAACCAGCTGAACAGCGCTATACCGATGTCGAACATGCCCCAGAGCAGAAATGTGCCCCATTTCAGGTTGCGGATCATGTAAGGCGTCGTGAGGGAGAAGACTGAGAAGACGTGTTAGTTGAGTCACGGGATCAGAAGGACAATCGGACGCACCAAAATTGAACAACCACTGGAACGCAACACCAGTTCCAATGCCAGCCTCTCTGGTCCTTGTCGGGAATATCTCGGCAACATACGGCCACGGTAAGGGTCCCCAGGAGAAGTTGTACGCAATCACGAACAGGTATATTAGCGCTACGGTCGCGACGCCGCTTGACGTGACGCCCGGAGTATCTTTCTCAGGGGCCTGATGAATCTTCAGAACGACAGCCGTGATGATTTGGCACCCTGCCATGAAGAGCGCCCCTCCCGTCAAGATCTGGCGACGGCCTACGGACTCAACAATGAACAGGATGAATAGGAGACATGCACAGACTTTCACGGCGCCGAAGATGGCGGTGAGTAGAAGGTCGGTATTGCCTTCGGAACCGACGAGGAGCTTGAAGTATTGTGGACCGTAGTAAGCGAATGCTGTGGCTCCGGTCGCTTGTTGGGCAGTGAAGACTGCAGCGGCTGTGATGGTTCGACCAAGTTCTTGTGGTTGAAGAAGTTCTTGGCAGGTTAGCACGAATGGGGCCTACCATCATATGAGAACATACCTTTCAGCTGGAAGCCTTCTTTGGCATGCATCTCGTACTCTACCCCGGCTCTGATTTCGTCCATTTCGATCTGTGTCTCCTCACTGTCGTTGACGCGTATCCAGCACAGAGACTCCCAGGCTTCTGCGTGGCGACCTTTCATGGTCAGCCACCGAGTGGATTCTTTCAAGGTCAACATTCCGAGGCCTAGAAAGGCAGCAGGAAGCAATTGAAGACCGATAGGGATCTGCCACTGTCTAGACTCAGTGTTATCGATAACCTGAGCTACGCCGTAGTCGACCTGGAGATGGCATGTCAGTAGAGGACACATCAGTTCAGCAGATTGCCATCATACCCAGTAGCTGGTGAAGATGCCCAGTGTGAACAACAGCTGGTACAAGCTACCCACTCTTCCACGTATCTCTTTTGGTGTCATCTCGCCACTGAACATCGGAACGATGACTGAGCTGCCTCCAAGACCCAGTCCAGCGATGACCCGGGCTATGTAGAAAGCCGTCCTGGAATGCGTGTTGATGGTCTGAACCATGGCTCCCAGACAAAATATGACCGAACAGACCACTAACGCCCTCTTTCGACCATATCGATGCGTGATGGGCCAGATGGCGAAGCATGCGACAAAGCCCCCCAGTTGCTGAAGTGCCACGGCAAGTGAGCTGACATATGTTTGATTGTGCTTGTTGAAGTCATAGTCGCGCTGAAAAGAGGTCAAGGTCAGGACACCTCCAATTATACCTGAGTCGTAGCCGAACAGAAAGCCACCTATGCAGCATACGGCGCCTAGATAATAAGCTCGGAAGGTCCCAAGTCGTGTCATTGTTGTCAACCGTCTGGGAGTACTGGCTGAAGCCTGATCTTGAAGCAGAGGCTCTTCCTCCGGCCTTGTTGAGCTGGCCTCGTGGACGCGGGCTTGAGTCGGGCTGTGGACAGAACTTGCCATGGTGCTTGACTAGCTTGAAAGAAGGAATGTGGATGGCGACCTAAAGCACATGGCAAGCCGGATGACACCCGTCAGCCTGATTCGTTGGAGCCGAACCTTTTGCTGTTTTACTGGAAAGTTGATTGCGCAGTCAGGCTCCGATTCGACCGGTAAAGCCGCAAAACCAGACCAGAACCAGAGCCTCACGTCGCTAAGGTTGGTTGCTTTGTGTTAGGCGTCTCCTGTAGCCAAGATCAAGCAGCTTTACGATCAATGATCAGCCAGCAGGTCTTTGTGATGCTGTTATAGGGAAGCGAGAAGCGGATGACAGCGTCCCGTCCATGCTGTTTGGTGTTGCTTCAGATCCACTGCACACGTAAGTACCTTACATACATCTGGTGGTAATGGAGGAGGAAGCGGATCTCCGATGCGACGTCCCGAAAATGGTGCACGGACGTTCACGAATTTGACGCGCTCCACGTCCACCCAATCGAGACGAATGATGGAACTTCAGCTTCACAATCCATCGTGACGACAACGATATCGAGCCGCCTCACCCACCGCCAAGATGTCCGACTTCGAAGATAATGACGAGATGGACATCGATAGACCATCCAACGACATCCAATTCTCCTCAGCCAAAGACAGCAAAGGCAAACGCAGCGCCGCCAATCTCCCCGTAGAAGCAGAAGACAACCTCCCATGGGTGGAAAAGTACCGACCGAACTCCCTATCCGACGTCTCGGGCCACCAAGACATCCTGGCCACGATCAACAAATTCGTTGACTCCAACCGCCTCCCCCATCTCCTCCTCTACGGCCCACCCGGCACCGGCAAGACGTCGACCGTCCTCGCCCTCGCACGACGGATATACGGCAACAAAAACATGCGCCAGATGGTGCTCGAACTCAACGCCTCCGACGACCGCGGCATCGAAGTCGTGCGCGAACAAATCAAGACCTTCTCCTCTACCAAACAGATCTTCGCCGGGAGTTTCGATAAGAGCAAGCCCGACGACCATACCATGGCTACTTATAAGCTCATCATCCTTGACGAAGCCGACGCCATGACGAGCACCGCGCAAATGGCCCTGCGCCGCATCATGGAACGATACACCGCCAACACCCGCTTCTGCATCATCGCCAACTACACCCACAAACTCAGCCCTGCCCTCTTGTCCCGCTGTACACGCTTCCGCTTCTCGCCCCTGAAAGAACCTGATATCCGGCGTCTGGTCGACAAAGTGATCGTCGAAGAAGGCGTCAACATTGCTCCCGACGCGACATCCGCCCTTGTCACGCTGTCCAAAGGCGATATGCGTCGCGCCTTGAACGTCCTCCAAGCCTGCCACGCCTCCTCGACCCCGCTCCACGTCCCGGGCGAACCGGTCCGAGAAAGCAAAGACATCCAGCGCGATCTGATCACGCTGGAGACGATTTACGACTGCATCGCCGCGCCGCATCCGGCGGATATCAAGATGATTGTGCAGACCCTGCTGACGACGAAGAACGTGGGGAGTTGTTTGACGACGGTGAATACGTTGAAGAAGGCCAAGGGACTGGCGCTGGCGGATATTTTGACGTGTTTGGGAGAGGAGCTAACGGAGTTGGATGTGCCGGCGCAGACGAGGGTGGCGTGGTTGGAGGGTCTGGCGGAGATTGAGCACAGGTTGAGTGGTGGTGGGAGTGAGAATGTGCAGACGGGAGGCTTGATCGGGGTGGTACGGAGTGGTGTGGGGATGATGCAGACGTCGAAGGGTTAGAAGGCTGATGAATGTGTGACTTGATTGATTGCAGCGTAAAGAGCGTGGCGTTTGGCAGATGGCTAAGAAGTGGAATGGAGGAACAGAACTTTCGCATCCTGTCGCATCCTCAAAACGTGTATTCACACCCTACAGTCGCGGTGAGGCGCTGGTTCTAAGAACTTGATCACTTCGCTTTTCCGTGCCCGGACGAATTGAAACGCCCGCTATGCATACAGATTGCCACCATGGAGTCGAGAGGTCCGTAAATGATTATTCCCGACATTTACCAGCCACGCTTCGCGTACTTGTTGGCCTCCGGCATCTTCTCGACATTGATGCCAACCATGGCCTCGCCAAGACCCATGCTGACCTCCGCCAACACCTTCGGATCATTGTAATGCGTCGTAGCCTGCACAATAGCCTTCGCCCGCTTGGCAGCATCTCCAGACTTGAAGATGCCTGAGCCAACGAACACACCGTCACAGCCCAACTGCATCATCAGTGCCGCGTCGGCCGGCGTCGCAATCCCGCCCGCAGCAAAGTTGACGACCGGCAACCTCTTCAACTGAGCCGTCTGCTTCAGCAACGCCAGATCCACCTCCAGCTCCCTCGCCATCTGCCTCAGATCCGCGTCCGAAGCCGAGCTCGCCTTGGCGATCTGCGCATTCACGGTCTGCATATGTCTCACCGCCTCCACCACATCGCCGGTCCCCGCCTCGCCCTTCGTCCTGATCATCGCGGCACCCTCACTGATCCGCCTCAGGGCCTCGCCCAAATCCCGACACCCACACACGAACGGGGTATTATACACACTCTTATCCACATGGTTCGTCGGATCCGCGGGCGTCAGGACCTCGCTCTCATCGATATAATCCACCCCGATGGCCTGCAGGATCTGGCATTCGACGAAATGGCCGATGCGCGCCTTCGCCATGACGGGGATGGTCACGGCGCGCATGATTTCTTGGATCATGGACGGGTCGGACATGCGCGCGACGCCGCCTTGAGCGCGGATGTCGGCCGGCACGCGCTCGAGGGCCATGACGGCGCAGGCGCCGGCTTCTTCGGCGATACGCGCTTGTTCCGCGTTGACGACGTCCATGATCACGCCGCCTTTGAGCATTTGGGCCAGACCGGCTTTGACGGCGAAGGACTGGACGGCATTGTCGGAGTTGGATTGGAGTTTGGTGGTTTGTTTGGTGGAGGCGGCGGTGATGGGTTCGGCGGAGTGACTGTTACTGCCATTGGAACTGGTGGAAGGGGTGTCGAGAGCGGAGGAGCTGGTGTCGCTCGTCTTGCTGTAGCGGAAAGGGGAGACGATGCTGCCGTTGGCTGCCATGGTGGGTGCTAATGTAGAGGGAGGTGAGAAGGGTTGTATGTGAGACTCCAATGGCAAAAGAGTTCGAGAAATTGTCTTTGAGATGGGTGAACTAGCTTCTGACCGGGGCAAGTAGGAAAGTCAGTTCGATTGTAGGCTGCTTTTGTTATGCCCTTTGCGCCGGTTTTTTGGAGTCACGAAAGACAATGGAAGGAAAGTGGTTCTTGAGTCTTACTGTGAGCAGGAATCATACGGCGGCCGAAAGCGGCTACATACGGCGAAGAAAAGTTATTTGGTGAGTGTGATGGTCATGAAACTTGAGCCAAGCCGAAATCGAGGGTCCATCGATGTCCCGAGGGGTGCTTGCCCCGCGCGAGATCGGCCCAGATCGTGTCTCAGCTTGAGACAATCAGCTTGGTGAATGCTGGCTAGCGCTGCGTCTGAGCGCTGAGAAAGAGCGACGACGACAACCTAAGGTACTATCCTTTCTGATCCATCATGTCCTCTGCCAAAGACTATACTTCTTCACCATTGTGCCCATATTCACCACTCCACCCTAGCCCGCATATGAATCCTTCCCGATTGGTGCACGGACGCAAGCCTCAGCTTACTGTAGCACAGCAAATTGTCTCAAGCAACAGCACATCACTGGCCCATGTTCAGAATCATCGTTCCGCCCAAGCCTCCTCATGCGTAGCAGACATCATGTGATTGGCATCATCCTACCCTTCAAGCATGGATAGACTTCCTTCAGAGTCGGACAGCACGACTCTCTTCTTAGGCCCAAAGCGGGGTCCGAGTGCTGTGTTCCTCGGTGCGGGCGCACGCCAACTTCACTCACCATCTAGTCCTCCGGTAGCATCCGATATATAGGCGGGAAGGTCACCTATGACAAGCTTGGGGCCGTCGACAGACAAGCTATACGTTAAACTTTGATGTCGCCTGCTTCATTCCTCGCCCAGCACTGATTTATCTTCCATCTTGTAGCTCTTCTTTATCACCCTTTGCCTAGACTAACATAGCCTCTACGTAGCAGACTCATCCATGGCGCAGTTTTATATCAAAGATGAGGACTTCGCGTCTCTCAAGGACAAGGTCATCATTGTCACCGGTGGTTCAAGTGGAATAGGGCTGGCTACAGTAAAGCTTCTACTCGACACTGGAGCCAATGTCTTCATGGGAGATATGAACGACTCGCCTGTGACACACGACAGTCTGACCTTCATCAAAACAGATGTGACCTCATGGACAGACCTGAAAATCCTCTTCAACACAGCCGCGACCAAGCACGGCCGGATCGACCATGTCTTTTCCAATGCAGGTATCGGGCCGAGAGTCAACTACCTCGATGACCAATTCGACGAGACCGGTGATCTCAAAGAGCCCAACACCATCGTGCTCGACATAAATCTCCGTGGCATGATCAACACATCGTATCTCGGCATCCACTATATGCAGAAGCAAGAACCCAAAGGAGGCAGCATCGTTTGCACAGCATCTGCTTCTTCATTTCAACGCTTCGCCGCGTGGGACTACACCACTGCCAAACATGGCGTACTAGGCTGGATGCGAGGCGCCATTCCCAACTTCCAAGAACAAAATCTGCCCATCCGCGTCAACGCTATTGGGCCGTCATGGACACTGACTGGTCTCGTCCCGCGCGATATATTCGACAACACCGGCATCGAGACGCAAGAACCGAGCGTTGTGGCGCGGCAAGTTGCTATCCTGATGGCTGACGAAAGTCGAACGGGACAGTTCATCTACAGTGCTGGAGGCAGGAACTATGAGATTGAAGACGTGATGTTGAACACGGCCACGGAAATCGTAAGTCTGCTCAAACCACAGCAAGCTCCTCTTTTTGTCTTTGCTAAAGCTTGCTGCTAATGTCAGAACTCCCTTGGAAAGGTCGGAGGTATCGAGAAGACGGAACAGCTCGCTTATGAGAAGATGAAGGACAATTTGCATAAGTTTGCGGCGGCGAGGCTTGAAGGGGAAATTGAAGCGAAAGCGCAGTAGAGATGATGAGGTGGGATGTTTACAACCGACAGGACAGAATGATCCCATTCCTACGACTCTCAATCCCCTGAATCTGAGTCTTTGGAGCCTGAGACCACGAAGTTTTCATGGGGTCGGGCGCTGATTCAAACAGGGCCTTGAAACGAGAAATTCAAGCCATCACGAGCGAAAGCGGAATGTGTATCTTCTGCCCAATCTTTTCCAATCTTCCTTCCAAATAATCACCACACCCGAATTGTACCGACCAAACCCACCATAGCTACCCTCACGTATCTACCGAACGAGCGACTCCAGGTCAGATCTCAATCCCAAGCACCTTCAACCCCCATCCTACCACCATCACACCCCATCAAGCTGAATTACACCTATCAACCCCGCCCAAACTCCCCTCATACGACCCACACCCACTCGCACACCTCCCCAACCAATCCAAAAACGTCCCGTCACTGGCATCATTCTGGCCCTTGCCATTCCCACACGTCCGCCTCGCCGTCCTCTTGCACAAAAACAGCGAATCGTTCACGATCCCGCCTCCGGAGCTCAAATTCACACCGCTGGGCACGCGTTTGCCGACGGCCGAGATGATTTGCGGATTGTTCCAGCCTGAGCAGAAAATGTTCATGTTAGCTGCCTCTGAGGGGCTCTATGTGGGGAGATGGGGATTGCTGTGCGAGCGCTGGGTGGAAGGCTTCTTACCTTGACCGTCTCCGTTGCCTGAGGTTTTCATGGCTCGGCCGCAGTAGACTTGGCCTGGCGTGCAACGTTGGGCGACGCGTTTGGAGAGGGTGAGTGGGGAGTCCGCTACTGCGTCGGGCTGGGGTGCGGCGTGGGCGGCGAGGGAGAGGATGAAGGTGGTGAAGATGTGAGTGAGCTGCATGATGGATTCTTTTGCTGATAGGGTCAGGGTGTGGTTATAGGCGTCTGGAGATTGCTTCGTTCTTTGGCCGATGTGGATGCTGGCGAGGATCTGGTTGGGACGGCGCGGTCTTATATCTTTCTATGCCCGGCATCTTGAGGACCGGATGTTGTATCAGTTCGCGTCCTGCAACTGCCTCTTGGGGCGGCAAGGACATGATGCAATTCTCTAGCCCCCGTCGCGAATACGACGTGGGCTTCTTCGCCTTCCGGAGGTCTCGAACTTGTTGCTTTGATTGAGGACGCTCGACGGCGTGGCTTTAGGCTGTGTGTTTTCCGCTTCTGGCTGCTCCTCGAGCTCGCGTGGTCCCATTTTCGCCATGGCTACGTATGAGCAGAGAATGGAGGAGACTGGTCATAGCAAGCCTTCCGTTTCCGACCTTCATAAGCGCAGCCTCGTACTCTCGTGACAAAGAAAGGCAGGTTCAGCTTCACCGGCATGGTGCGACGTTTGATCGAGCCAGTCGTACCATCGACCACGTTCCTCTGACTCGTACGACTATGGATTTTGCGGAGATGGTCGCTCTTGTGGTGGAAGTAGATGTGGTCTGGACGGAATAGATGGCTACGGCTGTGGCATGGTCTTGTGCAAGGGACACTTAAAGAGACACTGCAAGATTCTGTCGTTAGGAATTGGACCGAGGGTCAGCAAGATCGTTGCTGTAGTGCGTGTAAGGTGTATGCGTACAACGTAATCATCAACTCTTGGCTATCTTGGTCCATAATAAGTCCATCCCCTTTGCCTGATCAAAATATACCAGCCACCTCTGGTATACCATCGCGCCCACATCCAAGTTCTCTGCCAGATATCGTTGCTTCGTTAAGCAGCAGCAGACTCCAGGGCTATCGCCATGTGACATCTTCCATCCCCCTTCCCTGGCACTGTGACCACCAGAATCGACGCTGTTGTTTTCGCTATTACGCTGCAATCCGGTTCGTCATCCGCAACCGCATCTCTCAAGTACACCCTGACCACAGCTATTTCAATCCACAGAGCAATGCAGGCTATTCCAACACACAGAGACACTTATACAACTTCTCGCCACGCCGCCATCGACTACTACTCCTATCCCTACCTCTGGAAAAAGGTAGAAAAAAGAGATCTCAGATTTGACACAAAAGGACAGAGAGCTGCCCAGATTCTCGAATCGACGCGTCCAAGCTACATGGCACAAAAAATTCTGTCTGATTAGTGGCGACGGAATACCTAGTTCGATTGCGACAGACAAATAAAAGCAGAGTAATGGAACCTGCAGCTTCTGGAGATCCTGTAGCACGTAATTTCCACAAGAACGAACACGATTTGTGGGCTGGTACTCGAGCTTGATGATAGAGCCCTCCCACCATCATCTTGTCGAAGCGGTCCGGAGCCATGTTAATGCAACGCCGTTGTAGAGTGACGTGTGAGCCGCTTATTGGATGTAAAGGATGTGATGTTCGCTGATAGGGTGTTGTGGGATCTGCTGGCAATGAGAAACGGTAGGCAAAGCGCAGGAAGCCGTCAAACCCTAGCCTCTTGGATGATGATGAAAGTGCTTTGAGTGCTCTGAGTGCTTGCAAGTGGATTGTTACTTGAAGCTGTTGTGCCACCCTCCCGCATGCAACAGGCTACGCCAAGCCTACATTCTAACTCGCTGGGCTCCAGTTGCGGGGCTCAGAGGTGTATTACACGGGGCAGGAATCTGACTCGGGTTCTTTGTCGTTTCTTGATTATAGAAGCTTACACTAGTTCTTCGAGGATAGATTCAAGCTCTTCTCTCCGGAACGGAACGATAAGCCGTTCTGTGCCCAGCGCGTCCTTCCTGCTCTCAATCATCTGATGGTCGTGGAATTCCTTCAACAGTGTCCTGAAATTGACTTCGCTAGAGCAGACAAACTCTTCCACGGCCTTGTGGTACAATGTGCGATACTCCACACCGACGGGACTGCTTTGCGCCGGTTTTGGAACTTTAGCAGGCTTCGCTTTTGATTTCGCAGGCCTGCCTCGTCCACGTCTGGATGGTGTATGCTGCTCCGCTGTCGCCTCCTCTTCGTCTTCGGCGCCCAAGATGTCTTCGAGATCGCTGTCGTCTCCGATACCGTTGAAGACCGCATCCCCTTCCGTGTCAGCCAGGGCTAGCTGTTCCGCCACCAGTATTCGGAACAAGCTTCGTGCGTTTTCCGGTAACGATTTAAGGACGTACCCGACACCATCTTTGCCACCCAGACGCCGGCTACTCCTTCCTAGTAGCGCATTCACGTCCTCCACGATTTCAATTTCTGCCGTATACGGCGCAAATGTCGTGGCGTCGTGGAAAAGGAAGCGCAATTGCGATGACAGCGAAACATCCCACAGCAGAGGAAAGTTTGGAGTGTCGCACGATGCGAGAAATGATATGCTGGGGTGGGAAGCCAGGCGTGCAATTAGAGCCTGTGTGGCAGTCTTCCGTAGATTAGCGTGATCGAGAGAGTGAATGATCAAGATGATCTTCCGTTCCGGCGGGCTTTCGGTCAAAGTAGCCAGAAGCAGATCAAGCATGGCTGTGGGCTGCCCTGGAAGTTTGGTGTTCTTTGGAAGCACGACGCCAGCTAAGCAGGTTAAAGCGTCGCGGATAGTCAAGCCAGGAGTGTACCCATTGACAACCATAATCTTAGGGGGCATTTCGCGTTCAAGGTACAGATGCTCGGCAAAGTCCATCAGCAAGTCCCGTTTGGAGCCGTATCCGTAGAAGCAAAGATTGAAGTCCTCTTCCAGCTCAAATATCCACTGATTGAACGCGCGTTTGTGCAGTTGCACCAGCATTTCCAGGTCATTCGCATGAGGATCTTTGTAAGAATTGATCTGCGCAAAGTAGTCCTCGTGATTGAGCAGCATGTGCGATGGCATTGTGTTTGCAGATGTCTTATTGCCACCTGCTCGGTTCTGGAAGAAGAACAGTTCGTGAGGCGGCATATCTAGAGGCGGAGTAGGTGTTCGCTCGCGCCGACGTCCTTTTGGGCGCCCTCTCCGTTTGCCAGTCTTCGAGGGCGTAGCTGGGTCCCCAACGTCCATTGCTGGCTCATCATCATCGCCAACCTCAACATCATCCTCAGCCAAGATGGCGTGCGCTATCGCCTCTTCCTGGGTATCTCCCTCGGCATCGCTGTCTTCTGTCTGAATAATTTGCTTCTGCAACATCAGCTGGCTCTTTCTACGAGCCGATCGGTCGTTGCGAGTTGCAGTAGGTGTTTCTTCATCCTCGCCATTGGCCTCTCCTCCATCCTTGTAAGGCGTCGAGAACAACACCTTGCGCAAAGAACTTGGTGTAGCTTCCACCGACTTTAGCGCATCGGCTTTGCTGGGCGTTTCCTTCAATATGGACTTTCGCTTCGAAGGTGTTTCTGCTGTTCGTAACGGACTCGACACAGCTGGTTCGTTGTCGTCTATGGCACGCCGTCTCGTCTTTCGTGGTGTCGGGTCATCGTCTTCGGTGGCGTCGTCTGTTTTGCGCCGTTTCGGCATTTTCTGTATGGGTGTTTCGATCGAACTGTGCTTCCACCACGCGTTTGGGGAGACGCGAAGTTGAAACACGCGGACCTCTCTCCGTTCCCTCCCACTTGCAACTCCTAAAGCTTCACCACTTGCACTCCTTTCCCAGCAGCCACGCAGTACACCAGATATTACCGTCAAGATGCTGTCCGGCGTGCTCTTATTTAACCAAAAGGGCGAGCTGCTCATATTGCGCGCCTTTCGACAAGACATGCGACCTCGACTCGCCGACGTATTCCGCATCCAAGTAATCAGCAATCCGCAGATCCGATCACCCATTCTCACCCTCGGAAGCACGACCTTCAGCCATATCAAGAGCGAAAACATATACATCGTTGCAGTCAGCAAGGGCAATGTCAACAGTGCACTCGTCTTCGAGTTCCTCTACAAGCTCGTCCAGCTGGGCCGAAGCTACTTTGGTCGATTTGACGAGGAGGCCGTCAAGAGCAATTTCGTCATGGTCTACGAACTGCTCGACGAGATTCTGGACTTTGGATATCCCCAGAATACAGAGACGGAGACCTTGAAGATGTACATTACAACAGAAGGTGTCAAGTCAGAACGAGCGCTCGAAGACAGCAGCAAGATCACTATGCAGGCAACTGGCGCGTTAAGCTGGAGAAGAGATAACATCAAGTACCGCAAGAATGAAGCATTTGTCGACGTGATCGAGGATGTCAACCTTCTAGTGTCTGCCTCGGGAACAGTGCTGCGCGCAGACGTCAACGGAGCCATCGAGATGCGCGCGTACCTCTCAGGCACGCCCGAATGCAAGTTTGGCCTCAACGATGCTCTGACACTTGGATCGCATTCTGGAGGAGTTGATGGTGCAGGTGGGCCAATCGGTAACTTGTCGGGAAACAAGGCTACTAAGGCTGCAGCAGGCTCAGTCACTTTGGAAGATGTGTCGCTCCACCAATGTGTGAAGCTGAGCTCTTTCACCACCGATCGGACGATATCTTTCATCCCGCCGGACGGCTCCTTCCAATTGATGTCTTACCGATGCTCGGAAAACGTCAATTTGCCTTTCAAGGTGCACGCTATCGTGAACGAAATCGGACGTAGCAAAGTCGAGTACTCAATCGCGATTCGCTCGAATTATGGAGCCAAGCTCTTTGCCACCAACGTGTCTGTTCGCATCCCTACTCCGTTGAACACGGCGAACACAACGCATCGGACTTCGCAAGGCAAGGCCAAGTACGTCCCGGCGGAGAACGTCATCGAGTGGAAGATCGCACGCTTCACTGGCCAGACTGAGTTCGTTCTGAGCGCAGAAGCTGAGCTCACTGCCATGACTACATACAAGGCGTGGTCCAGGCCGCCTTTGAGCATGCAATTCAGCTTGTTGATGTTCACCAGCTCGGGCTTGCTAGTGCGATATCTGAAGGTGTTTGAGAAGGGAAATTACAGCAGCGTGAAGTGGGTGCGATATATGACGAGAGCAGGAAGTTACGAGATCAGATTTTAATGACTCCTGGCGACGAAGGATCCGGCGGTGCGAAGAGTGCGCTGCAGTGGCTTTAGCATTGCGGCTCGCAATCTTGGTAATAGGTAAGGTGCATGTTCACTTCGCACGAGTATCTCTTGCCGCTTTGCTCGAACAGCCTCACTTTGACAGCACCATATGCTGAGGAACTCAACTCGCAAATCTGCTTCTACCACTTCCTCTTGGCCAATTCGACATCGTCTCCACTATATCGGCGAGCTGCAGACGCGAGGGTTCCAGGACCTCGAAAATACACGGCTGTGCCCTCATCCATCTACCTGGACTCTACTCGAGAAGACACACAGGCTATCAGAGTTGATAGTGTCCTCGAGAGCGACGAGGGTTTCGCCGGGTTAATCTCTCTAGCTGAACCCTTTCAACCACGAAACAGCACAAGTCTGACATCGGAGCCTCACTACGCTCCACGACCAACCATCGCGTCAGGGGGTCCAGATTTCGACGAGATGAACGAACGGAAGCGCGAGCGTACCAATGAGCCCCGAGAGGCATCTGAACGCAACAGGAAGAGATTCGCAAGAACCCCAGAGGTTCTTGCAGCGTTAGGCGCCCAGCAGCCAACAAGTGATCTGAGAAAATCGTCTTTGGGCTCAGTGACTCACCCGCAGGTCATCGATGAAGATTCGGAGGACAACACCGGCCAGAAGGTTGCAAAGGTACTGAACGTTGTCGACACAACTGAGGAAGATGCCAAAGCTCTTCTAGCTCAAAGCTGTGGCAATATCGACGAAGCTATCGGCCGCTTCTACGACCGCAAGGCTCCAACCCTGGTGGAATTCACACTGGCTGCGATGGAGCCTGCGGTCTGCCCGAAGACTAGGAAGAACCACTTACGCCAAGGTGAAGTATTGATAGTTCTCGATGCAAACAATCTGGGAATCAGTTGCCGCATCCGCGCAGAAGACCTTCGCAAAGCCTCAGCCTGGTTTTCACCAACATTACCACCAGAGTTTAACAATTTACATGGTCCTGATAGCGTACATTACCTTTACATCCTGCAAAATTCGACCGAAGAAGATGTGATGCCACAGTTGGTTCCGAGAGATCTTGCTATCCTGGAGCGAGAATGCATAGGCGAGCTGTACACAAAGCCCAAGCAAGACAGGGAGAATGCCTTGGAAAAGAACATTGGCAAAAGAGAGTCCAAGGAGCTTTGGAAAGAAGGTTCACAAGAGTCCAGAACGATCGTCCAAGATGGCAAGAAAGGCACGGATTGGCTCAAGGCTTACGAGACATTCTTTCGTATTATCTCCCATAGTGCGCCAAAGCACCTCCTCATCAACCAGAAAGACATCAAAGACGCGCTCCCCCGCATAGAAGCAGTCGCTAAAATTGCAAGCTTCTACTTTGCCACCTCTTCCAGTTCTCCGATCACAAGTGCCTTCACTGTGCTGTTCAAAAACTTCGACTTCAAGGGCATGCTCTGGGGCCCCATCTCGGGCGAGCCGGTGAGATGGCTGATGATTGGTGCGAACTTGCAGAATGCCAAGATACACAGGGAAGCATTCATCAATGTTGTCTGCTCTTTCCCAGATCTCCACGACGATAGTCACGAGGTTGACATTCCCGAACGCATCATGTCAAGGGTCAAACAACGTGCCGAAGAGCTGTATTATCACCGCATCGCTATCATCAATAACCTCCTAACTCTCACGATAAAATGTTCGGGCACCAGTGACATGCTGGTTTCCCCTAGTACGGATTTACTGGCCTACAGCGTCCTCGTGTACTTCAAAGAGTGGTATGCTTCATTACCTTACCAGCAGTTGACAGGTTTATTGCTAATCGGCTCAACAGGATCTCAGAGCACATTCTACATCATGAAAGTCATGACAGCAAGCAGATGACGAACGCGTTTTGCGACCATGAGAGCGACGAATGTCTCCTCCCGGCGGGCTTCTATCGAATGCTTGCATGTCCGGACGACTATCTCCCGGACACACAGGTCTTGAAAGCAATATCATACAGCCTTGTCGGCCATCGTCGATCCAGCCCTCACGAGTTTGGACCCGACCAGAAGGAAGCTGTGAGGTCCATCCTGAAGCGACTCAAAGCGAAAGTCGCAGAGATCGTCGCACCGCTCGTCAAAAGTTCTCTGCGATGGACCGGCGGCAGTTCGATTCCATATTTGACCAATCTCGATGTGGGCGATGATGATCTGCCCTGGGAACGAGAGTTCAAGCGGGAGGACAGTTTTACCGAGAGTGAGGATAGTGAGGAGCAGGACACCGATATGGAAGGCTAGGACGTGTTATTGCGACGTGCTCGCGATATCTGGGAGTACAACGCATAACAAGCGTCAAAGCCTCGATCGAGAGGTTCTCTCCGCTGCTCAGCCTGTCACTGGTCCAAAATCAGTCCTTTACCGTCTTCTCCAACCTCTCGCTCTTCGTCCCAGTTCTCCGTCCCTCCTGACAGTTCATTGTCCCATCCTCAAACCAAATCCACAGACGCAGTCTTTTTAAATTCGTCCAGCACGAAATAGTCTAATTCTCACCAAGTGCTTTCTATATCCACTCGTCTGTACTCTCACACATTCCCCATCTTGATTCCAAACCCTTCTATATCCCCTCTCAACCACAGAGAACACCATGACTCTATATCATCGCAGCATTTGTTACCGCAGTATCACTCCACATGATTTAGCTCACTCCACTCGCAGTCCTGTGTTCCTCACGAGTCATCCTCTCTGTCATCCGAACAGAATTTACACCAATATCAGGCGCGAACCCCATCATCTGCGACGCACGGGCGCCAGTCATCATAAGAAAATCGCGATCCAATGTGTTTCCGACATCACTGAAGATGGGAGGGGATTTAATAGCTATGCGATACGTACGTGTCTCCGAAGGCTGGACTGACGTGCTCTATCCTGCGCCCAAAGCCGAATGTGAAAGGCGGTCGACACGATCTGGATCAGGAACCGTGACTCTATTCATCAATGCCGACCAGGCTGTGTCTCAACGCTGCCGTCTCCCTGTGTACAAAGCACAGAACATACATTACACTATATCAGCCGCCTGTGGCGTGTTCATTGCTCATATACGCATCTCCTCCAGAATGATCTTATACTCCTTCCTCTTCTTTGGAGTCTTGCCTAATCTTTGCTTCACTTTCCCAATGAACCGTGCCAGATGGGGGAAGACTTGTCTCTCAGCTAGATACGAAACGGCGAAGCCGCCGATGCCTAGCACAAGTATGAAAATTCTGAAATTGACGCTCATCCATGTCAACTCCATTTGTTGCTCAACCCACGGGGCGGGGTCGAAAAGCATGTAGCTTGAGATGGCTAGGGCGACGAGGATCGTGATGACGAAGGGTAAGTTGTGTCGCATAGACTGGCGGAAAGGTTTGCCGACCGACAACACGATGGCGGAGAGTATGTACTGGTAGCAGGAGATGTTGAAAAGGGTCGTATTCTCGGAGTTCAAGATGTTGGATTTGTCGGGATCGACAACGGGCGGATCGTACCATGGCTGCTGTCGCACAAACCACCATCCGATGAATTGCACCAGCACGCAGAGCACGATCTGACCGAGGAGGGGCGTAAGTACTTTCCGGCTGACCAAGCTAGCTGTTGGTCGTTTGCGTGAGAGCTCAGGATATGGTCCAGTCCAGCCCATGAAGATGGCGATGGGGAGAATGAGAAGCAAATCAATGTACAAGAATTGGAAGTCGCCCAAGTTGCTTCCGGAAGCGTACAGGAAGCTGACCGAGCAGAACTGAATAGCCGAGTACAGTGACATGTACTTGAAGCAGCTGAAACTGGTAACGAGAGCAGCTCTGCCTTCTCGGATGACAGCTGGGACGCAAGAGATGTCAAAGACGCGACTGGTGAATGGCGCAGCGACAGAGGCCTCAGCTTCGGAAAGTGAAATGCCAACATCGGCAGCCTTGAGGGCACCGCAATCGTTGGCACCATCGCCACAGAATCCTGCGCAGTAGTCGATGCTTTGCAGTTTCTCGATGAGCTCGTGCTTCTCGTCTGGTGACATTCGAGCAAAGACTTGTCCAACCACAAGCATCTCTCGCAGCACTTTAGGTGATGCAAAGTCGACCATCCAGCGAAACACGTCTCCGGAGACAGCTACGGAATAATTACGCAGGTTCGATACATCGTAAGGTAGGGAAGAGTCGTGTTCTGCAGGTGGCGGTAGCGGCTTCAAAGTGCTCTCATCGAGCTGATAGACAGGGTTATCAACAGACTCCCAGATTAGCTTGGAGAGTGCCGTGTGTGCATCACCTTCCACAAAGTGTGGAACGAAACAGTGAGCAGTCTTGTCAATCAGGCTGCACTCGCGGGCCACACTGATAGCAGTCAGGATGTTGTCTCCAGTGCACATCACAGTGCGAATGTTGGCATCTCGCAGCTCCTCAATAATTCCAGTGGTGGACTCCTTGAGCTTGTTCTCGAATATGATGAAACCCGCAAAGTCCAGATTGGACTCAATTTCTTCTCGCTTCTGTTTTTGCAGCTTGAGCCAGTTGAACTTGAAAATGTGTTTCGTGGCACAGGCTATGACTCGGTATCCACGGTGAGTGTAGTATGCCAGAAGGTCATCGTAGTCAGGTGGGAAGCTTTCTGGCTTGCAAATAGCCTTCATCGCCTCCGGGGCACCCTTGACAAAGACGTCTGCACTCTTGCCGCCCATCTGTCTGACGACTACACTGGCTCGGCGAAGTTGCGAGACGAACTCGAAAGACCGCATCACCCCGAGTTCGATGGCCCTTCTACTCTCTGGCGTGCCCTGCTCTTCGTCGAGGTCGAACTCCATACCAGGAGGTGGGCGTGCGACAGAAGGCACGAGTGAGTTGCTCTCTTCCTCTTCGCCAGTGGGCTCCGCGCCTTCCTCATATTGCCAACCAGTCCATTCGAACATCTTGAGATCGAGAGGGTCTCCGATGAACTCGTCATCGACAATGCGAAGCGAGTGGCAGGTCGACATAGTGTAGAGGATGGCCTTATTGGCGTTGTAGTCCATCGTCGGATCGCGTTCATATTGCGCTCCCGGAAGCAAGGTGTGTGATTCAGTCAAGAGATCGCTGAAGCGGTTAGCTGGTCGAGACACGACGCGGACTCCAAGGACATCCAAGCCATCCTCTGTCAAAGTGCCAGTCTTGTCGAATGCCATCACGTCAATCTTACCACCGACGTTCACTCTTTGAGGGCTGATACAGAAGATCTGCTTGCCCTTCAGGCGGGAGAGCGCAAAGTTGGTGCCGATGGTGAGAGTGGCAGGAAGAGCTGGGGGAACGACAATGGTAATGAGGTCGAGCGCACGAACGACAATGAGATGCCATTCAAGACCGAGGCGAATGAAGTTGACCAATGATGCAATAAAACCAACAGCAGCAATGAGTGCCATGACCGAGATGTACCTGAACGAATCGCGGTAGAACTTGAATCCGGAGGGCTTCGGGAAAAGCATGGAGCGTACCAGCGCACCCTTTGTAGTGTTGAAACCTGTCCGAACCACAAGGGCTAGAGCAGCGGCCTCATCACTCTTATCGTCTTGAGGTCTTCGAGCCCGGATGATTTTGGTGCCACTGAACAGCATATGCTTGGCGACATCAGCATGAATTGTGGAAGCGCTGAGGTTGAGCATTTCTAGAGTGTCATCTGTGCCCGGTGTTTTGGACACTGGCACAGATTCACCTGTGAGCATGCTTTCGTTGACGATGCAGTCTCCAGAAAGCAAGATACTATCGCAGGGGAATTGGCCGAGGTTAGGGTCCGTGACTTCGTAGACATCACCAGGTACAAGTTCGCTCGAATCGACATATCGCCAGAAGCCTCCACGGAGCACACGGATGTCGCACTCGAACCGCGCAATGTCTCGCAGTCTCTTCATGGTCGCTCGAGTCTCGATGAGCGTAGTAGTGACACTGGCGACCGAGATGACGAAGATACAGGCGGCATAATAGTAGTAAGAGTCCATCGACCACAAGATGATACTGGCGATCTGGAAGACGTAAAATGGATGGAAAGCTTCGTCCATCAGCAGTTGTCCTGTGGTCTTCTGCTGGATCTCGATGGCGTTTTTGCCAAAGATTCGCTCTCTGATCCCTTGCTCATCTCCATCGATACCCGCTCTTACTGCCGTGATGTCTGTCCAAGCGGGGTCCTCCCAGGTGTTGCCGAGCACAAACTTGTCCTTGACGGGATGGTATGCAAATCGAATGTATCGGTAGTCGAGTATCCGCAATTCATCCAGGATCGGATCATCGTACTCGTCATAATCCTGCCACTTGGCTCTGCTCACACCAAAGACCTGTGACAAAGATTGGCCAAACTCTTGTTTGCTGAGATCCTTGACCTCCATCTCTCCCCATTGGTTTTCAATGACCAACCAGTCGCATTCGCCTAATGGTGTCTGTCTTCCCACTAGTTTGACGTACCATTTGGGCAGCCACCTCAGCAACAGGTAAGCCAGCCCTGCCGTGCACAGACAGAGGCACAGATACAGAGCAAAGCCAAATAATGATGTCTTGAAGCCGGTCGCGACAATAGTCATATCTTCAGTCAAGATAAAGATCTTCTGACTTATTCTGCCTCCCACCCGAAAACCACTTGCCTCCGAATCGCCAGAATGATGCCGTCTGAGCAACGGGCTCTGCACCGAATGATGAGCAGATTCCTCCGATCGACGAGTAGCTCTCGAGCTTCTGGAAGTCCTTGAGTACCCCGAGCCCTTGCTTCCTTTCCGTGGCCGAGGCGACGATATGGAGCCATTCTCGTAGCCAGTATCCGGGTCCTCGTCCATCTGTGGCTCCATGAATGTGTTGTCGCCATTGAGACTCTGACTTTCTAGCCCCTCCTCCTCGATGATCAGCGCTTCTTCGCCATACTCTTCCTCATCGAAATCCCGGTCTTCTTCGTAGAATGCGAAGCTAGCATTGGAGTCTCTTCGGGATCGGCGGTGGAAAAAAGAGGAAGATGCGGTGGGCACACTTTCAGACATGGGTCCAGAGAAGATCTCGTCTTGAGCCATTTCCACGTCGCCGAGGAAGCTGGCCTCACTCATATTGCTGGACCGCCGGTACATGGCGGAGCTCCGCCGCGAATCATCGTCGGCCATCGCGTCGCGCAAAAATAATGAGGCGTTCTGTTATCGTCTCGTGGTAGATAGCCGTTGAATATGCTTATGCGGAGAGACAGTGTGTCTCTGCTGTTGCAGCATTAAGCCATTGTGGAGGGCGCTGTTATATCCTCCGCGATCAAGACAGCACAGGGCGTGTTACGCTGGTGATATATTGAATGCTCGTAACGGACATGTAGCATGATGATTTGCTGCACAGGTCTATGATCCCCGGCGCGGGCCGAACCCCAGCATCTGGGTCACAGCCCGAGGCCGAGGACCTGGGAGCATCCATGCATACCTTAGCCTCACAGATTTCATCAGCTATGAGTACAGGAGAATCGTTCTCATCATCGGGTCTTGTGTGTCTGAGATCCGTTGCATCATCGTGATGATGGGAAGACTTTTCCATGTACAATTTCGCCTCGCCCTTCAATTCGACATTGGACTCGCGCCTATCCAGCGCCACCGAAGACTCAGCCTGATGGCAGAAATTATCGTACATAGCAGAGACTGTTACGTTACGTTGTCTTCTTCGAGAATGTGATGGCATATGATCTTCCGCTGTCAGCCGTGGTATACTTGGCATCAACCGCTGTCCGCTGCATCGTAACTTAGTAGCCTGAGAACCACTAGCATGGATTCAAAATTGTCTATGCATCAAGACTCCACGGTCGGGCCACGGTTTGGCGCAACGAAATTAAAACCAGAGTTCGCAGTCATATGGTCCGCAATTCCATGAATCGAGCCACGCAAAATCATTTCGCAGATCGAACAAAATGAACAGCTAGCAGGTACCAAACACTGCTCTAGCCAATACTGGTAGAGCGATTCGTAAAAGCCCTCCCTGGTAGTACCCTCTGCCACTGCATCTCTGGCGACGCATGCAATAGGCCTGGTGCGTCAGTGCTGGTGTCGAGCCAACAACAACAAAGGTCTAAAGCTAAGTTGTGCGCAGAAGAAACTCACTGTGGAGCCGTACGAGGCAGGCTGGAATGTCCCTACGATGTCAGGCGTGGTGGTGAGGCTATTTTCAGCTGTAAATTTCCCGAAGCATGTGCAGACCATGCATACGCTGATTGAGTCTGACCTACCTATTATGGAAGGACTTCGGCAAGCGCAAAGACTGTGGTAACGAGTGAGCATGGTTTATTGTCGAAGCACTTTTCTGCCCTTGATCAGAAAACGGTAATAGCGTTGGTGGAACTACATGCGTGAAGTCCTCTTGTTACAACATAGGATACTATGCAGGGTTTTGAGTGCTTCTAGCGCCTCAGCTCCACTGTACTGAACGGAAGCTTTGAGAGGCCCGATTGTATACCAAGCGATACCATGAGAGTTTGTAGGCACGTGAAAGGCGCCATGGTAAGCTATATCGATCCACTACCATCTCCTAGCTCAGCACCACGAATTCAAAACCAACTTCCTCTTTTCCAGGGCGTGGATGTCTACTTGAGCTCGGTCTCAGTGACATTCCCAGGCCATCCAGACCATTTTATCACGACTCCACTCGACATGAATCTCCACGAAGCAGCACTTGTTGCCTGGCTGATCGCCTTCGCGGACGCAGCAATCCAACGCGAACAACACTCACCCATTACCACAAACACAACACTGACAATTCCATATGGAACCTCCTCCGAGATCAGATATTCCACCTTATCCACTCCATCAACTGTAACATTTACAAGAACTCAGACAGCAGTCATGACTCCCGACGACCACGACACATTCACCACCTCAACCATTCCTCCAGGATACACACCTACGCTTCCCGTCAGCCAATATCCTTCTCAGCAGCCGTCTGACCCAGATCCATCGCCAATCAACACATACAACACCGACCACACTTCAGCGCAACAATATTCATCACAACCCTCCCCTGCTTCCCCATTATCCACCTACTGGCCCAAAGACTACACCGAATCCCCAGCGCCCACCTTTTCCAGACCTGTCATCATCGGCCAACCCGCGCTCCCACCCAAGAACTCGACCGAATGCATCATCAGGGACGAGAATTCCCTCATCTTGTACTGGGAAGCACGGTGGGTTGTCAAGGGCTCCGGGTGGGATCCGTGGCGGATCGAAGGGTACGTGACGAGACTTCCTCCCTACACCAGCAATTCGGAAGAAAATAAAAGCGATCACGCAAACTTCCATTCACAATCCTCTTCCTCCCCTTCAAAAACATCCCCTCCCTAACCCATCTTCCCCCCTCACCCAGATCCATCTCCAACCACTGCAACGCCGCCAAAAAACCCATTCGAATCCAATACCACGACCCTGGTAAGTCCCCCTCCCCTATTCCCCTTCCCCACAACTCCAGACTAACGCACTTGGAAATTTTCTCACAGACTGGGATTTCATCGCCACAGGCCTCATCGGCGGCGGGAAAGACAAGGTGGCGTGTATGGAGGCGGCGCTGCGGGAGGCTGGGTCGCCGAATTTTGAGGCAGGTGGGTGGGATCCGGTCAGGTGTGTGGATGAGGGGTGTGGGATGTGGGGGGAGTGTGCGTGAGGGGGGCTTTTGGAGGGGAAGGGCCGGAGAAGAGGGGAGGGGAGGGGAGGGGAGGAGCGAAGAAAGGGTACTCGGGCTGAGGGGATGGGAGGAATCATGCTGCTGCTGCTGTTGATGTTGCTGATGATTTCTGGCTCGGTGGCGGGGTTTGTGGGAACTTCTTCCTCTTCTTCTTTGGTAGATCTCCGAGCTTGATCCTCGTAGGGTACAGGGCCTGGAAGAAACCAGGTACGGCAGGGGCTCACCTTTGCGAGAAGTGATACAGTCGAACGAGACGAGTAGGTCAAGAGATTCTTCTGATTCATTCCACCATATCTTTTATACAAAGATGAGCATCAAACGAGTGGATAGCTCATCGACGAGTTGTGTGTCGCTCGCCATGGCCGCAGCCATTCTCCTACCTTCCTTTCCACACCGCGCATTCACATGTTCACAAACTCAATGACCGCTGCAGTTCCCAGGCCGTGCGATATCCCACTCACTTTTTGCGGCCGTCTAATCCCGTTCGATGATGAAGCTAAAGGAAAGAAAAAGGCCGTCAGCAATGCATTGAACTTCCTCCTTATCGAGTCAAACAATCGAGCGAATCCTTATACTGACCGACGCGTCTCTCTAATCGAAGAGACCGATGATGGCGGCACCAACCTCGCCAGCTGCCTGAATAATATTCCCGGCCAACTGCCGGTTGGCTCCCCCCTTGGGGTCTCGCTTGGCGAGGACTTGGGTCAGGCGCTCAATCGCCTCTCGCTTCGACGTGGAACTCGTTCCGGACAACGTTTGCGTCAACGATCCAGTGACGCCGTTGAGCAGAGGGGCGATCAAGCCGATCAGAGGGTCTGCGTCACGACGAACGCGGCGGTCGCTGCGGGTGGTGACGTTGGTGGTGGAACCTACGAGGAGTCAGTGATACAGCCCCGGGTGAAGTCAAGGTGGGAAGATGGGTGGTCTTGACCTTGAGTCTCGATCTCAGCTTCAGCCTCGGCGCCCTCGACGACCGCGGCCTCCTGTTGCATGACGTCGGCCATTTGAAAGATGGGACCAAGGGCTGACTCCAAAGCATCGAGCAGGTTGGGCAGGAGAGTCTCCTCCTCCGCACCTAGAGCATCCAATTGATCCAGCCCACTCGTGAGCTCCGAGTCGACCTTCTTGAGGTCCTCGCTAATCTTGCCATCGGTGATGTTGTTCCCGGTGGAGGTGGTCTCGACCACGACACGCTTCGCGAGGCTATCGTCCGGACGATAGATGTGGGGGCTGACACTGCTGCCACTGCTGCCACTACCTGAGGAAGGAATCACAGCCAGCTGCGCTGCGGTTAACGAGATTCCCAATGAGGAGGATCGGAGGACTGCTGACCTTGAAGGATGGAGCAGCAAAGCCTTGAGCGGCCAGGAAGGCCAGTCCGGCCGCGATCTTGGTAGCGTGCATGGTGTTGGATCGGGGTGGTGAATCGTGTGCCTGTTGGTGCTGGTGCTGGTTGCTCGTGCTTGTGAGGTGCTGATGAAGTTGAGAGAGGTGGGTTGGGCAGGTGCCTTATATGCTGTGCGAAGGATAGCCCAGTATAGGCCTTCCTGCCATGAGGTTGCCAGCCTGGTGCAATGTAAGGCCCATTTCCGATGCGTCTTGTTCGCAAACAGCCACAAGCGACTATGATGGAGCGTTTCACTAGCGTGTGAGTGGTGCGCAGCACGTCAAAGGCGTGAATACAGGAGTCCGAGTATCCCGGCAAGGATCAGAATGGTTGCTCGTCCACTCTCTGTTTCGTAGGTAGGATGGACGACCTCAAAGTAAGAGCAGCATCGGGGCACAGGCGGAGGGCTGCCGCATTCGCGTCGTAGGAATGTTGCTTGATGTCAGCGTCAGAACATCAGACAAACGTACTGGTCTCCAGAAACAGATTCGACGTCTGCAATTGTGCTCATCGGAGGAGAGTGCAGTCGCTGCAGACCTCCCACATGGTTCGGATCGTGGACCATCTTGCGAGGTGCTACTAGCCGGGCTACCACAAAGGGCCATCCGAAATGCCCCATCGTAGATTTCAACAGTCGCTCTCGATGACCGCGGCAGGACTTGACCACACCGGCACCCATTGGCGTCCTCTGCCACGGCATTCGAGATGGCAGGAGGCCGACCATGTATGTCATGTCCGATTCCGTGGAGTCACCAGGAGAGTCGTGAAAGCTCGTGTTGGAGGTGGTGGAAGGTCATGCCACATGGGACTAGTCCGCAGCCATTCTCTTCTGAGTCTGGTTTGGCGGGGCGGAGCGGATTCGGAGGGTGAAACATCATGTCGGAGACCGGGTATCTAGCACGTCGTGCCATGCCCCCTCAGCCGACCGAATGCAGGACATCAGGGGAAGGAAAGATGTGTTGACGGCATGTCAGAGACCTGTTCAGCGCAAACGAAGTCTTCAGAGGGGCTTCCATCTCTGCTCGGTGTCAAAGGTCGTCCGACAGCGACACGGGGGCGGGTCATGTGACAGTCTATGGGTTTACTCTTGGCGCTTCATGGGTCCATCGCGTTCAGATTGACCCTGGTTCCCACCGTAGCCCGGGTCCCGACATGGTGTCAGTGTGGAAATGACAGATGGTGATTCTGCGATGCCATAACGCGTATGCTCTGGGTCGCTTCGCGTCGCTTCGCTTCGCTTCTCACTCACAATCACTTCGAAGCATTGAGAGAGTCGTGAGCAGACGTGAGCGGTGGAGAGGGTCCGTCCCAGCTTCACACCGACGCCGCTCCAATCTCGGCTTTCATGCGCTGCACGGGGATCTTTGTCTGCTCTTCCGCAACGCCGATCGCTGATTATGCATCACGTATTGCAGTGCTATTGCAGATAGCAGCACTCAGGATCAGACCATACAGTATTCAGACCCTGAATCTGTAGAGACACAGAGACACAGAGACACAGAGACACAGAGACACAGAGACGACAGGACCAATAATGATCGTCTGGTGGTATACAGTACAGTAGACTACAGTACATGTATGGGACCTCGGCCGACCCCGCACGAAATCCTGAAGTCGCTCTCGGACATAAGATGCTCTGTGAAGGACATTGGCCTCGTGTGTGCAAACTCAGTACTTCATGTCCTTGCGTTGTCGTGAATTGTGCGTGGACGGGATCTAATCAGATCAGAGACGGCGGTCGAGGGGAGGCCCAGTGAAGGACCGGACCCGCGCGCAGACGGAGACGAGAACTACCTGCACTCCCCCGAACCAGCATGCCTACTGACCCCTTCCTGCCCGAGGGGAGACAGTTCCCTCGCACGAGGTCGCCAGACGCCGGAGGTAACGATCGCAAGCGGCGCCGCAAGGTGCTCTCCTGCTACGACTGCCGCCGGCGGAAACTGCAGTGTGACCGTGCACTTCCTGCCTGTGGCCGCTGTACCAAGGCCGGCCAGGCCTCCAACTGTCTGTACCTGGAAGATGCCACCGACGCCCCTCTGCGCGACCCCATCCAGGAGAATACGCCCGGCTCCCACCATTCCACCAAGCTGCCGGCCTTCTATGGCCACTCCTCCCGCCCCATCGGCGCCAACGCGCCGACGGGAGATCTCTTGTCGCGACTCGAATACCAAGATGGACGCATCAAGCAGCTCGAGGGGCTCCTGGCGAAGGCGTCTGGCCAGCCCGGCGGGAAGGTCCATTTACCTCCTTCGCCAGAATCCATCGGCGGAGATCACGTGGTAGCACCCGTACAGGTATGTCGCCCACCTGCTTGTTCTCCGCCATGCCATGCCTGTGCTGACATGGCATAGGATCGTGAGACAACGCTCCTACGGGGCCGGTCGTTCAAGACTCAATTCCATGGCAATACCCATCCCGGCGCATTGATTGCGCGCATACCAGAGCTTCATGGTTTCACGCGGGAGACATTCGAGCAATTCCCAGCCCTATCTCGAATCAAGGAGGATATGGCATCACTTGAGAATCGGGTGAGTACAGCGAAGGTGTACGGCGTCGGAGTGACCCGGCTGTCGGTCCATGACGATGTATATAACATGCCTCGCACGGCAGTCACGACCCGGATTCCGTGGAACTATCACATGTACTGACGCTGACACTTGCGCGCTTAGGTCGACTACGCGGGCTCCAAATATCCCGCTGTTTCCGACGACGAACTCAAGGCATTGATGCCACCCAAAGCCGAGGCAGATCAGCTCACTGAACTGTACCTGGACAACTATGGCAGTCTGTACCATGTCATACACTTGCCTTCGTTCTGGAAAGAGTACACCGAGATGTGGACGGACGGCATTCCAGGCGCCTCGCCCCACTTTGTGGCATTGGCGCTTCTCATGATGGCGGCGGCACAATGTAAGTCCAGCAATGCGTGACAGAAGGTCAACGGCTCTGCCATTGTTCGGTGCTCGTGGGTACCACATCTGCGCAGCATTGCAGTCTCCAAGCCATGCTCGGCTGAGATGAAGTTGGAACGTGTGCTGACCGCGGGCCCTTCGCTTTAGGCTTGACCAACGCCTCCCCATGGCTATATCGAGCGAACAGTTCTACAGCGCGAGAGAAAGCCATCGCGTGGATATCGGCGGTGGATGGCTGGCTCATAGCTCAGAGCCAGAAGCACGTCGCCGCGATCGATTTCCAAGTCAGAGTCATATTACTGGTGGCAAAGCAAGTCGCAGCTCGGAAGTTCAAGCGCACGTGGACGGAATGCGGAAGCGTACTTCGATTCTGCATGGCAGCCGGCCTACATCGAACTCCAGATCTGATCCGAAAGCCGACCTCCGTTCTTGACAAGGAGCTCCGAAAACGAGTCTGGGCGGCAGTAACAGAGCTGGAACTGCAGGCATCTTTCGACCGGGGGATGGTCTCAGCACCATGGGCACTCCAAAGCGACTGTCCAGGCCCCACCCATATCAGCGACGACGACATCGACCAGGAAACACCCCATCTCCCTGCCCTCCGCCGACCCAACGATTTTACCCCCGTCTCCTTCCTCTGCCTCACCGCCGACTCGCACCAACTCCGTGCCACTCTCAACACCTACCTCAACAACATCCGCCAACCCGTTTCCTTCGAGGAATCCAAACGCTACACTGACGAAATCGAATACTACCTCCAATCCATCCCCGAATGGAGCGGCACATCCTCCGAAATTCCTCGCGCCCTGCTGTCCATCAATCTCCGTCAATACATGCTCGTGCTCCACGACCGCCAAATCCGTACCGCCGACACCAAAGCGGAACGCGACTTCTCCCGCATGATCCTGATCGAAACCGCGACCAAAATGCTCGAAGCCCACAAATCCCTGACGACGCGGGGCTGCTACGCCCTCGAACTGCTTTGCTACGACCAGCTCCGCGCCGCCCTCTCCCTCTGCCACATCGCCGCCACCAACCCGCACGCCGACGACGCCCTCGGCCGCGCCATCGACGAAGCCGCATCCCGCCTCGTTCCCGAAGCCATCGACATGTTGACCGACAAAGTCATCCGTTTCGGCCGCGAGCAGCGACAGTTGTGGATCCTCCTCGCCGCCAACGGCTACATGAAGGCGAAGAAGGAACCGACGAAACGCGTCGTCTTCATGCAGGAGGCCGTCGACAAGATCACTCGACCGTACTACAAAATCATGGCGTGTCAGGAGGACAGTCTGATGACGACGACAGCGGCGGCGGCGGCGGCGGCGGCGGCAGGACCCATTTCTTCCACGGCGCCTGAGGGCAAGGAGGCGGCGCAACCGGGGTTGGAGTTTTTGCATCCAACGAGTGCTGCGACGCTTGCGGCGGGTGCAGCGACGGCCCTGCTGCCGGAACCCCAGATTTTGGATCTGGATGAAATCGCCGCGTGGACGTTTGAGGATTGGAATTTCAGTCCAGCGGATTTGGCCGCGATGCAGTTTCCACTGGATACGGGTGGCGGTGGTGGTAGTGGTGGGGCAGCAGGGTCGTGATGAGTCGATGATGTCGATTGCCAGTTCCCAAATGTGTCTGTATCAATTTTGTGGAAGTTGCCTGCGAAGCGATGTTCCTTTTTTTTTGGGAGAAAAGAAGAGATAAGGTAAGAATTGGAACAATAGCACAGTTCGACCGATGTATGATGCCGATGTTAATCACGATCTCGAAAGTTTTGGCGAAGAGTATGAGTGGAGACCCCCTTTTCTCGCGTTATTATCATTATGATCTCAAGTCCCATCCCGTCTCTCCCTGTGAACAGAGTCTAGTTTTGTTCTTAAGGACGCCTTCGTCGAGAGCGACACGCCCTCCCAGTCCCTCCTCTCCTCTTAATGCATACACCGCTTCCTCACACGTCCCCGGTTCGCAGGAACACTTTCGCATTAACGCCACCAATTTGTTTGTTCTTCATTCTCCGATTCTTTCCTTCCCCTTCCTTCCTTCCTTCCTCTCTCCTTCCATTTACATTCCTTTCTCTATCCACAACCCCCTTCCATCCATCCATTCATCCCTCCATCTGACTTCCATCCACCGTTCCAATCCTCATTCATGTGCCACTCCGTTCCGATCGCCCTGCTGCTACTCTGCGCTGTTCTGCCTTCTCGCCATCGCTCCTCGCCATCGCCATCCCAAAAATCCATCTAAGATCCTATCACGCCCGAGTGGAATTGTCAGGATCGCACTTTCCCTTTCCTTGCGTGTTTGCTTGCTTGCTTGCATGCTTGCTCTCATGACGCACGAATTCCAAAACGTAAAACGTAAAGCGTAAACAAACGCACTATCGCTTCTCGCTCCCAGTCTCACAACTTTCGTCGGCGGCCTGCCTGCCTGCCTGCCTGCCCTCTCGAGTAGCGCATCGAGATCCTAACCTTTGGCGTCGGCATCGGCACAGCATGTCTGCCTGGCTCTCGACTTCCTCTGGCCTCTGGTAGTGAAAAGAATTCAGGCGTTCTTTTTCGGAGGAAGGCGTGGCAAGCCAATCGAAGGATTAAAAATATAAATAAAGATAAAAAATAGCTTCATCTCATCCTCAAAAAGGTAAAGCAGAAACAGAGTGGAGTTGGCGTGGTATTTGCGAATATGTTCCTTTTCCTTTTCCATATATAGGGCGAAGATCGTCGGCTATTTCACATTCTGGTTCGAACAGACGGGCGGGGTGGAGACGTCGTGGTGGGTGCGGGGGTTGGAAGTTGTGGATGTGTAGTCTGTAAAGTCCATTTCGATGTTGTCGTCATCAGAAGGGGGAGTGGAGGACGAAGAGGACGAGGAGGAGACGGATGAGGATCGGCTCCAGGCGCTGTCTCTTCTCTTGGGGTGGTTGGGGCAGGTGAGGATGCGAGGGTCGTCTTGGGCGAGACGGGCGAGGAGTTGGTGGACGGTGAGGTGGTAGGTGGGCATGGTGGTGGTGGTGGTGATGTGACTGGGACGGGGAATGATCTCGATGTTGGCTCGGAGAGTTAGTATTGTAATAAATTGTGAGGAATCTGTGGCTTCGAGTTGTCTGCTGTCTCTACATCTCTTATACATGGCGCGTGGGAGCTCCGCCTACTGGGCACTATGCGATCTAATCAGATCCTGCACGTCGTGCTGCTCGGCCGACGCGCCATCGCCGAAACCTTGCACAGTCAGCTGGAGCCGTGCCACCGGGCCCGTGGAGTGTCCGGAGGCCAAATGCGCTTTCGCAAACGGCGACAAACACCGCTTCCGCTTAAATCCATCAATCAGGTCGCCATTGCTCGCCTACAGCGGTTGTTCAAATACTTTGGTGACTCAATGCAGTGCTGCTGAGCTGGAGCAATGCAATCATCCTGCAGGACGTAGTGGGGAGATCGGTGAAATTGGCGAAGGCAGCCATGTGGTGCGGTAGCGGCGTTGCTTCGGGACGTGGGATGCGGCATACTTTGACTCGTCAGGTGCGCGAGCTCTGCGTGCTGTACGGATAGGGAGCTCCTCTGTCGTACAGCGATGCGGCTAGTCTTGCGCAACCGGGTCAACAAGCTTTGAAAGTCTCAGGTGCAGAACAGCAAGCGTGGGGGATTCCCTGTTGCTGGACGTCTCGTACAATACGTGCGCAAGTGCATGCAGAGATCGGTCCTAGTTGATGAGTTTGCCGTAGAATGGAATGCCGAAAGAGGTGAGGAGCAAGCGTGCATCCTCGTCGTCTCGGGCGGTGGTGTGAATGATCACATGGAGTCCAGGAATCATCTTTGGTGGGTACCTGGGGTGGAGATGTCAATATCTTTCGACGGCGACGACCGAAGTGAAGCAGACTCACATATCGTAGTTGACTTCGATTTCGGGGAACAGTGCGACTGCCTCGCTCGTCAAGCCAAACGCGATGTTTCCACTGCTGTCTCCCGAGCTGCCCTTGACGCCCTTCCAGTCCTTGATTTTGGGCATCACAACATCAATCATCTTGCTCAAGAAGTGATACATCGTCTCACCGCGCAGGTCAGACGAGGCAGAGAGGAATTGGCCGTCCCGCACGCCAAACCCGGCAACGTTCTTCTTAGATTTGTGCGCGGTCACGCGCACGTTGGTGATGGCCTGAAGAACCATGCCCGCGACGTGCAGGTGCGCGCTGTCTTTTAGGGCTCCCTTCACCATTGTGTGGACTGTGATGCGCTCCAACTTTGGGACGTTACGAAACGTGATGGGCTTGCGAAGCAATCGCAGCACATCGCCTCCTCTCGGTCCGCGCAGAGGTCGGTTCTTGAAATACGGTGAATCTCCCACCCACTCCCTCAACCGCTGCCCCTTCTTGTGCGGTTCTGTGCCGGGCGGGAAATGGTGATACGCCAGAGTCATGAAGTCTGGCGCGAAGGTCTCATGGTAGGTCTGCTCGAGACGCGGGAGGGAGAAGGGGCCAGCGTAATATTCGCGCGACGCCGGGTCTGATGACCGTGGCGGTTGGTGAGGATGGAGAGGGCCGCGATTGTATCGTGGAGGTCGGAATTGGTATCTGCGATGGAATGAGTGTCCGAGAGTGCAGGCAGACCGTCTGCTACATTACCTGCTGGCGGGCAATTGCGCTCTCCGCCTCTTGGTCATGCTAACGGGGTCATATTCGTCCAGTCTGTCATCTGCCTTTTCGATTTCGACGGCCTGGAATTCCGTCCCCTCCAAATCGTCCATCTCCCGCTGAACATTGGGACGAACGTGCCCGTCTTGCTGGTCCTTCGCGTGTCCGGGAGGGTTGGTCGAGGCGTATCGGCGACATTGGGAGGTCCACACATGTGCAACAGGCCGTTTTGATGATTGGACGCGCTTCAACAGCGAGGCCGTCACCTCTTGTAGTGCCATTGGGATGGGTGAAGGGGGGTACAGGCACTGGACGTGCACACTTTCTGTACCTTAACTATCGGCCAATCTTCACACTTCCGCATCGGCGGCCGGAAGAGCCTCACGCCCAATGCATGACTAAGATGATGGCAAGCGACCAGGCCAGGCCAGCATCAGTGCGGCAGCGCCCGGCGTGTCGTGTCTGAGCGAGCGAGCGACCGGTGAATTTCAGGTTCATTTAGCCGGCCGCCTGCTCGTCTGCTGGCGCGGTGGTGGATGGCGTGTTCTGGGCGTGCCTCGTTCGACATGCTGCTTCGCTCTGCGGCAGCCGAAAAGCCCACGGCCATCCTCACCAGCCGTCCATCAGCCATGGATGGAGTCGCCTCTCGCCGTCCCGAGCTCCGTTGCTCCCATCGCCTCAGCAGCACCGCTCCCCCACCACACTCACCCCCCGTGTCCAGCGCAGCCCTCGTCGTCGCCATCACCGCCGCACACGCCTGTCTCCAGGCCCCCAAGGACAGCTGGCAGCTGTGGAATCCCGCCGCCTAGAATCCCGCCGCCTAGAGCCCGCCTCCCAGCGCGCCTGCGCCTGGCCAGGCTATAACAAGGACCCCACCTTCTCTTTCAGCCTCAAGGGAAAGGAACGGGAGGCGTCAGTCGCTCCTACTGTCCCCCGTCCCTCCTACATGGAGCTCTCGCGGCGCCGGTGAATCCAGCATGAGCGGCGTCCACCGATTCCTCAGTCGACGCGACAAGAAGAACCCCCGCAACTCGTCCACGTCAAAAGTATGCACCACTATCCCTTATCCCATACTGTGTTCTGTTAGCATTCACTATGTCCATCTCCACCGCCTTTTGTTTCGGCCCGCTATGCGATCGCAGCAACAACCCGTCCCCGGTGCCGCCCCCGTATGATGAGCTCGAGCGACAGCCTCTTCTGTTCTCGACCGTCACGGGTAACGAGAATCGCAGGCGTTCCAAGCGAGGCTCGTCAATCCAAAGTTTCGCGGCGCTGATCAATGGCCGGACTCCGGGGAGAATGCGAGCGAAGCTGGTCGTTGTCAAGCATTGCTGCTTCGGTGCTCCACTGTCACAAACCACTGACAGCGCTCGTACAGGAACGCAAACCCGAAACCTCCCCCTCAAAACCCGTACATCGACCAGACCACTTCGGTGGCATATTTACGATCGAAGATGACCCCAAGGCGAAGGCAGATAAGGACGAGGAGAGGCAGATCAAGGGCGTGCTAGAGCGGCTTCGCAGTTATGGCATTGATACGATGGTCGAGTCGAACGCCAAGTACGCGCTTAGGATTACGCATGGCGAAGCAGATGGCGACAAGGCTTTTCGCTTGTTGATGCTCTTGCAAGAAACCTACGAAGGCATCGTAAAGCCATATCAGCCCACCACGAAGCTGGTGGGTGCCGTCAACCGCGAGGCAGTGACGTGCTATCTGGACGCACTCTTGTTTGCCATGTTCTCACGCCTCGATAGTTTCGAGGCCATGCTCTACGACAATTTTGACGATGTGCCCAGGAAGAGATTGGCAGGGCTACTGCGCCTGTGGGTCAACATGCTTCGGACAGGAAGGTTGATCACTGTCGACATTACGAGACACCTGCAAGACGCACTGGCAGAGTGTGGTTGGCAAGATGCAGCCCGACTGAAACAGCAGGACCCTTCGGAGGCATTCACATTCATAACCGGCCAGCTAGGTCTGCCATTGCTCACGCTGAAGATGGACCTTTATCATACGGGCAAAGAGGAGCCTCAAGACGATCACAAGTTTATCAACGAGCGTTTGCTGGAGGTGGCCATCCCCGACGAGCCAGCGGACGAGAACGGCGTCATCACCTTGGAGGATTGCTTGGAGCATTACTTCAATAATCGGATTGAAGTGAAGCGGCATCTCGAGAGCCAACGCCGAAACACCTTGAAATCGGCCGAGCTGAGTCCAATGGGTGATGTCAACAAGGTGGAGAAGGAGACAGGCCTTCATGTGGAGGTTGCGGAGATCGTACCCAGCACGACGGGTACTCCGCTGGTGCAAACGCCGATCACCGAATTGGCAACACCAGTGACTCCGTCGTACAGCAAAGATCCACTCGAGAGAATACGGCCGACGGCAGGCAGAAAGCGAGGCGACAGCATCTTCAGTCAACGCAAAGTCGAAGTCATTCATGGCTGGGACCCGGAGAAAAGCGCCGAAGATCACGGTGCACCACAGGAGGTGAAGGAACGTAAGATGAGCACTAGGACTGAAGTTCTGATGCCTGCCTGGCAATTCTTCAAACTCCTGCCCTGGTATACAGACCACATGCCGACGACCGATGCACAAGTGGCCGCACACTTCTCGAAGAAAAGACCCGTACTGGGCATATGTTTGAAGCGGTATTCATACACAAACACAGGCGTGGCTGAGAGGCGCAACACATATGTCGATATACCACTCGAAATCGCGGTGCCAAACTTTGTCAGCGACGACAACATGGATGAAGGAGGTCCTTTAGTGGGCAATTTTAGGCTGTTGCTGCAGTCTGTGGTCTGTCATCGGGGCGTGTCCGTTAATAGCGGGCACTATATCTGTCTCTCGCGTGGCACCGCATCTAATGCCGTCCCTGACAGCCACGAAAGCAGCCGAAGAGGTAGCATGACAGATAGCGATGATGTCGAGGATCCTTGGATGCGATTCGATGATCTTTCCTCGCAGCGAGTCACGTATGTGGACATCCGGGAGGCACTCAAGCAAGAAACGCCTTACCTTTTATTTTATCAAGTGCAGCCAATTGGCGATGATGGTCATTCGACGCACGACCTTCCGAGCTACGAAGAGGCGGTATCAAGATCTCAGTCAGATCTGCTATTGCCGGAAGAGAAGCCATATCCCACTCCTGGATTCGTCTCAGAGAACCCTCTAGAGCAGGTACCTTCGCAGGTGTTGTCTGAGGGCCAGTGCACAGGATCAGATACTGTCGACTGGGTACCTGTATCTGGCAGGACGAGTCTCGACGTCAATTCCGCGCTTGACGGCATGCGAGGACGTTGTAGTACGGACGACCGGAGGCGCAGTGTCGCCTTCGATGGCAGCGTTTCTGGTGGGAGCATCCGTACTGATCCCACGAGTTCCATACCGTCCACACCTGCTGATGAGAATCCAATCCACGGCGAGAAGAATGGAAACTCGTTCTTGGCAGTCGCTAATAAGCTGTCCCACTCACGACGCGGTAGCCGGCAGTTCAAGAGTGCTTCGAAGAGTCGGCCAAACAGTACCGGAACGGACAGCGTGAACAACAATCGATTTGGTCTGAATTTGAACATGTCCAAGCTGACGCAGAGAATGAGCCGGACGGAAATTAATGGAGGCACAGAGGCGGCAGCAGACGAACCAGGAGCCACAGCTACTGTTCTTGAGGTGTCCGAATCCCACGATCCGTTGGCTGTTGCGAACACGCCTCGACACAGCTCTACCCTCGTGCGGGAGGATGTGGCTGGAATCACCCCTCAGCCTGGAAGTCTGCAGCCAGCCCACGTCAAAACTCATTCCATGTCCAGGAAAGAGCAAAAGGCGGCGAAAGCGGCGCGGCGGAAACAGGCTGGCGAGGAGGAGAGAGAATGCTGTGTGATGTGAAAAGGAAAAAGAGTCGATCCTGAGAAAGGTTGTCGGCATAAAGTGTTTTGCGCTCGAGGATTGCATAAGTGCGGCCTGAACGGGTCCGTATCATACTTCGTGTGTCAGTGTTTTTGCTTCAGCGTGGCGTTGGAGCCGCTTCAAATCGGTCTCGCGAGAGAGACCTTCCCTTGTTCAGCTGCACTTTACGAGTCAAGTGACGACGATAGGTATTTGTGTACAGGCCTGGAGAGCGGCTGCGTGAATTCAGGCAGACTTCACTCTATCCTCGGAACCTGTTCGTCTCTCGCAGAGACGTATTGCATAAGAGAACCACCCCTTCTCACGGCGTGATGCTTGTGCGTGCAGTCGATATACAGACTCGTGCATCGACTCTACAATTCTAGGCTGACCTGCCCCGCGACCCCACTTTCTGCGGACAAGAATCAATCTGGAATTGGGAAAGAGAGTTGAGGGGAGTGTCTTTCTCTCTTTGATTGTGATATCAGGCTACAGGAGAGGACTTGGACTGAGGTGACGCAGATGTGAGGCTATGGGATTACTTGGCTGGAAGGTCATCTGTTCAGGTTCCTCGTCTGGTACGAGTACTTTCTCGAAGACTTCCTTCAGGATATAAACCCATTTCTATCGGCACGCGGAGATGGTGTGCACAGCAGTCGGGCCAGAACCTCTCCCACCACTACCGCAAATCCTCCACCACCTTCTCCGCCAACGCCAAAATCTTCTCCTCCTCCAACCTCCGCCCCACCAACTGTAAACTCACCGGCAAACCCTGCACCAGCCCTGCATCGTACTCCCTCTGCGTCTGCTCATCCACCTCATTATACCAGTCCTGCGGCGCCACCACCACCGCCGCACCATCCCGTCCGGGATCGACACGGACCCCACTCGGGAACGACACGGCGCTGTAGTCCAGAATGTTGTACACACAGGTATACCCGACGTGGGCGAAGTGGCCGTGCTTCGGGGCGGAGGCGTACGGGGTGGTGGGGCTGAGGATGGCGTCGATGCCGGCGGCGTGCCAGCGATCGAGGTAGCGTTTGGCGAGGGCGGTGCGGCGTTTTTGTAATTGCCAGAGCTCGTGGGAGCCGAGTTCGTGCGCGGTTTCGTAGGCGGAGATTTCGGGCCGGAAGGGTTCGGAGACGGGGGACAGGATGGTGCGGATGGAGGTGCCGCCGTCGGCGGTGAAGAATTGGCCGAGGAGTGAGACGGCTTCGGCGTGGTCGGTGGCGGGCCAGTCGATGATGTCGTAGCCGTGGGCTTGGAGCTTGGTGACGGTCTCGTGCAGGGCTCGGGTGACGGGAGGTGTGGGACGGACGATGGCATTGTCCCATAGGACTGCGATCTTGGGTTTGGAGGGGAGTTGGACGCTTCGCCAGGGGATGGGGATGCATTTGGGGTCTTTGGTCCAGGGCTCGGTTTCGATGACGGTTTGGGTGTACAGTCTGAGATCGGCTATGCTGCGGGCCATGGGGCCATGAACACTGGCGACGGCTTCCTGACCCGCGAGACCAGATCTTGCGTCGAAGTGGGGAAAGCGGCCGAAACTGGGCTTCAAGGTGAAGATGCCTGTGCATGCGGCTGGGATTCGAAGCGAGCCGCCGATATCTGTCCCTATGCCGAGGGGTGAGCCGTGGAGGGCGATGAGTGCGGACTCGCCGCCTGAGGAACCTCCTGATGTGGTGGCACGGTTCCGAGGATTGACGGTCCGGCCGTAGCAGTTATTCACGGTTTCTGCTATCATCATGGCGGTGGGGACGTTGGTTTTGACATATGGAACTGCGCCGAGGGATTTGAGAGTCGTAACGATGGTACTTTCCTGGTCCATGGGTGAAAGAGCCCAGGAGCAGAATCCGACGGATGATGGGTAGCCGGGGATGTTAAAGTTGTCTTTCAGAGATACTGGGAGACCGTGCATGGGACCTGAGATGTTCCCAGTCGATTTGAACGAGGCGTCTAATTCTTTGGCTCTTTTGATGGCATCGGAGAACATGATGACCGTGAGGCAGTTGGTGAGTTGGTGAGCGATAGCGGCGCGTTTACAGAAGGCTATAGTGACTTCTTCCGAGGTATATTCGCCTTTTGCTAGCTTTGCTACCAGGTTCGTGGCGAGGTCTTCTGTGATTTCGAGTTCCTTTTGGGAGAGCAGGCCAGATTGGGCCGGGAAGTCTGTGACATCCAGCACATCGTCTCCAGGAAGTTTCTCTTTTGGTATCTTCCACTCTGCAGGTATATCATCGAGTACTTTCTGCTTTGCTTTTGCGGAGATCTCCTTCCATTGCTCACTCGTTGAGCCCATTATGTAAAACGACAATAGTAAAGACACGTAGTTATCCCTTGGTCAGTGCGGCGATGTTGGTAGATCACTGGAAGAAAGAAAGAAATGCAAAATGCCTACCATATATCTCTTACTGCCCGAACTGATGCAAGTGATGTTGTCCAGAGCCGCAGATGGAGCCTTGGATTCAGGCGGCGTTGGCCTATCGTCATCGAAGCCGATATCGCGGGATATTTAATACGGCAGACCATAATGCGGGGAAGCAGTTATCCAAACCTCACCTTGTGGACATGGATACTCCGGGCCGCGGAGACGGCACCCCGATACACCCAATATCATAAAAGAAAAGAATGGATCCGAGTACACAGAAGGATTAGAGACCACCACCTATATCCTGGCTCTGGCAACCAAAACCTCCACCTCTCACCCGAGGCCAATGGCCATGACAATGTAGAAGTAACGGCCACACCGGAGAAGCGAACGTACAGCTGTTTCCGCCAACATGTCGAAACCCTCCCTCCACACCCTCCTCCTCCTCTCCGACTCCGCCCTCCCTTTGGGATCATTCGCATTCTCCTCCGGTCTCGAATCCTTCCTCGCGCACAAGAACCTCTCCGGCCCCAAAGCTCCCAGCACCAAACTCCAACTCTTCGAAACCTTCCTCTCCCATTCCCTGCACAACATGGCATCCACCAGTCTCCCTTACGTCCTGACCGCCTACCACCATCCCCAACGCCTTCCGGACCTCGACAACGACATGGACGCTTCCACCCCATGCACCGTGGCCCGCAGAGCGAGCGTCACACAAGGCAAAGCCCTGGTCGAAGTCTGGAACCGAGCTCTCCTCGACGCCGCGGAACCCCATGCCGAAGCGCGGGAAGATCTGATCAGCTTCGCCGCGAAATTGAAAACGAATGCCGCTGACCCCTGGGGTTTCACCCTGCAAGGCCATTTCGCACCGCTCTTCGGCGCTGTCTGTCGCGCTCTCCATCTCAGTCCCCACGACGCCACATATCTCTTCCTCCTCAACCACGCCAAAGCCCTCCTCAGCGCCGCCGTCCGCGCGAGCGTCATGGGCCCGTATCAGAGTCAGGCGATCCTGGCGAGTGCGGGGTTACGCCAGACGATTGAGAGATGTGTGGCGGAGCATGGGGAATTGGACTTGGGGCATGAGGATGCGGTGGTGACAGTCCCGACTATGGATTTGTGGATGGGCAGGCATGAGTTGCTGTACTCGAGGATTTTTAATTCTTGAGAGCTGCGGATGGGGATCGAGCGATGTGCAGACGTGACTTCCGTCAGCGATCTCTGGCATCCTTGGCTCATGCGCGGGCAGAAATCGAACGCTGACGTAGAGAGCATACCGCTTGTATCGTGCTGATCGTCGTGCTCTACGGGTGATGCGTAAGCAACGGGCCTCGCTTTTGACGACGCTTCCTCAGCCGCTGGTGTGCGAAAAGACTGAAAGATGCGAGACTCTGGTCTAAGGATGGTAGGAGAGAGCTTGGAGCGATTCTGAGGAAAATTGCAGTGCACGTTCAAGCAATTCGCTGCCTGACATCAACTGGAAGTGGTCAACTTTGGGAGAGGAGAAGAATGTCTGTTTACAGGGGGTCTATCATGATGCGAACAAATCTCTCGCCCACAGTCAAGCTGTACAGTCTGAGCCTTATCGTGACAGGGAAGCCAAAGAATTCGGGGTTGATCGTTTCGATGATAGAGCTCACATATAGACGAAGGTGCGGGTGTCTGACATTACTCAAGGATCTTCTCAAGTCTAGGCGACTAACTCAGTTTTAAAGTGCCTTCAGGATCGTCTTTCGAGTCTTTCGAGTCTTGAGCTGCCTGAGCCTTACTCCATGCTGCCTCAAAGTCGCTCTTAGCAGTAGCAGCCTCTGGCCCTTCATCTGCCTGACCTTGACTCAGCACTACAACCTCGCTCTCTTCGAGCAAGCTGTCCGCTGCCGTCCTGAGTGTCTCCCCAATGTCGGCAGCGGTCGAGGGACTACTGGAGCTGACATTGAGGTCAAGATCTCGTCTTCGTGACGCCATCTCATGCTCTTGAGGGAGCTCTTGTTCGAAATTCGAGCTGTAGATGACAGCTGCAAATGCTCCAAGGTCGGCTACCTGATCAACGGCCGCCAAGTATTCATTGCCCAGCTGCTCCTGAGCAGCGACACCTTCGATGGTGTCAAGTTCGCCACTGCCAGCACCTATGACATGTGCTTGTTTGCAGAAGAATGGCAAAGCGTGCGCGATCTTGCATTTGTTGTCTTGGATCTCCACGACTCGTGATTCTCGCCCGGGAGGTGGCTGCTTGAAGGCCTCGGTGGCCAGTCGGAAGTCTACCAGGTGCGAGAATGAGGCATCCAGAAGCCGGGTAAGGACATAAGAGAAAGTCGGCGAATCAATCAAGTCGGAAGTCTCGTCCAGTAATCTTCGTAGTGACTCATTGATCTGTGCTTCGTCCATCGGGTCAGAATCCTGCTGTCCTTCAGGAAGCGGGGACTCATCATCCTCGGACATTCCAGACTGCCGTATCACAAATGCTTCCTCTTCTTGTGGTGGCAGTAGATACTCCAACCACTTCATGCTGCGTCGTTCTTCTTCCGTAGCACCCTCCACCTTCCTTCGGACTTGCATGATCAAGTCTGCCATTCGCTCCAACGTCACGTCCTCACGAATGTGCACGGAGCCAAAGACCTCCTTCACCGCAGCCAGCACCCGGTCCATAATCCGCTTGCTACCCCGATGGAGTAGCCACCAGCTGAACGTGAGGTACTTTCGATTTGTCTCGAAGTCGTTGCCATACACATTGTCATAGTTGTCGTCGTCTTTGTTCTCCAAGGATATCGTTGATGACTGGGTAGCTGGCGGAGGAGAGGCAAGAGCCACTACGGAAGAAAGATATGTCCGTCGTCCCAGAAGGTTGAGTTGAATCCGTGTGAGCAGTGTCAACAGACACATGGAATACAACAGCGTCAACGCTCGGGTTATGGACTGGATCTTCATATCTTGCCATAACTGGACCTTGCTCTTTTTAGGCTTCGCCGGCTGTTCTCCCACATTCAGAGTGCTATGTGCAACCTGGCTTGCATGAATAAAGCTGCTACTCTGTAGACTGGCCGTGCTCTTGCCATCATCGTCGACCGCACTCGCTGGCGCAGATGGAAAGTCGGAAGATGCCGCTTCTGATGGTGTCGTCCCCAATCGTTGCAGTCGCTCCTGCCTTTCCTGCTGCAACTGGTGTGTGATATCTTCGACCGGCAAGGCGCTGACGATCTCGTCTCGTACGGTGGGTAGGAGAGCCAACACGGTATATGTGCAATCCTCCTGGTTTTGCTCGAATCGTCGACGGAGGCTATGCGGCTGTCAGTCCCAACACGAATATACCATTGCTGACCAGGTCCAGTGGCGTACTTCTCCTTCGCGATCTTCTCTTCGCTCATCCGCTGACGCGCCTCCTGGATCTTGCTGAGAACATATTGTCCCGCGAGGTAACCAGCGCCTAGCACTCCAGCTCCCACCAGTAGACTTGTTCGATTGCGCCGAAACCAACGACGAGTAGCTGCAATCATCCTATCAGCGCGACATCAGGAGCAGCGCGAAACGGAAGACGACAACTCCAGCTATCAGAGGCGATCAGCGACCGGCGCGGAGGGCTGATACGAGATCTTTGGAAGGCAATGTCGGCTCAACGGTGGATGCGAAGAAAGGCCGTCGAGGGAGGCACACGAGACGTGCAGCAATGGTGTTGTCACCAGCCACACGCCGCATCCCACGCAAGCCGAGGCATGACGCCGTTCATTCCCGCCCGTGACGGCGATCTCCTCCGACCCGACAACATGGACATTCGATACGGCACCAATGCCATACCAGCCGTCTCGTGCGCCAGTTCTATGCCCCTTTCTCGTAAGTGCAATACTGTATGAGCCCGCAATGTACTGTCCAGGTTCCGGGCTGCACGTGAAGGTGGGGCGTAGATGCAGAGTTGAATCTCTTTAGGCCATTCTTGGCCTATTGAGAAACGAGAGCTCTACTGTGAGCGAGTGTATGCTGATCACTAAGCATGAGATACGGCACCTCGATGTACCAGGCCAAGATGGACAACTATGACCGCCGTTCGTCCTTAGAAGCTCTTTGCATTGATTGACCTCGTTGTACAGGTTTTGGCGAACGACAGACTGCTACTTTTGTGCTTTCAGGCTACAACTACCATCAGGCTACTGCAATGGTTTATGACTTGAATCCGGAGGGGGCTGAGATCTGTCGGTGCCAAATTGTCAATTGTATAGCAAATGCTCCCATCACGTACAGCGATACATCCTACGGTTTTCACGTACCCTTGTGGTATGTGTACGATGGAGGTCGTGGCGCATAGCATATCGTGTACCACTTCCAACTTGTAGCCTGTGAATCTCCAAAAGCCCGAAGTGACTGTCGAAGCACAACCTAAGGGACATGTCGGCGAGATGCTATGCGAGGGAGTCTGTAACCTGGATGAGCGAGCAGCTCCAAGTTCGCCAAGTCCAAGTTCGACAAGCTGTGTCTTCAGACCATCTACGAATCTCATGTCCAAGCACTAGGGTTGCGAGGCATTTGGATGGCACCCGCTACTCCAAATGGACTCGCAAAAGGCAGAGAGTGTTTCCTCCGAGGTTTGATATGGCATCGTCACAAATTCTGGTCCGTTCATTTGGGTGAGAGAAGCCACTATTGGTATACAGACAATTCCCCACAAGTCTCTGACCACATGGAGATAAGGTTGCGAGTTGCGATAGGATATATCTTTATCTCGCGCTTTTCATTCTCTACAGCGCTCCAGTCTTCACTTCCAATCTCCTGCGGTCTATCACTAGTCTTTGATCGCCAGCACTCCATCGGACCCTTACCTGCGTAGTCCCCGCTCCGAACGAGTCGCGAACCTCTTATAGCAATCGTTCACTAGCAGCCAATGGGGTAATCTACCGGCGCTGGAGGCGTGGCCCTACGTGAGCCACACGTCCTCTGCCACGGCGCCAAAATCTCCACATTGGATCTCCCACAATTTCCCACTAGCGATCGATCATCAGACACCAATCGGAGATCTTCCCGCGGCAGAAGCTGAGCATCTTCTGACTGCAGCGTCTTGTCGGCGTCGAGTGAAAGGTGCTAGAGTAGAGCCGGCCATCTGATATCTGCAACTGGATACAGCTCTTTCTGCACCAGACTTTCACTCCTCCGCGAGAAGATGCTCTAATAATATATCTCATGCTTATCCACACCCAATTTCCTGCAGCCTTCCACTAGCGGCCGGGACTGGGAACGAATCGGAGGTCTCCTTGCGGCAGAAGCTCGACACCTTCCGACTACACCTGGTGCAGCGGCACCCGTGATTCTTACATGAGCTCTTTCGGCAAGAAGTTGACAACCCCGAGCGTACGGCGGAGACTGTAAGAATGTAACAGTGATGTCCAAGACACAGCGTCAATAAGCCTAGCGAGAAGTAGCCGGTATGAAAAGAGCCAGCTCCTTGACAACAGACTGAGGCAAAGAAAGATGCTGATTGGTAGGCATAATGAGGACGAAGTGCATAGCAGGTCCTTTGTTCGCTCATGAAGTTCACGTCAGGTCAACCAAGATGATTCCAGCTTGGCAAAGAATCTGGAAGACCACATCTCGTCCGATAGCCCATATGTCCAGGTGCAGATGTAATTCAAACGTGCAAGAGCAATTCACCACTCCGTTAAGCATCCAGTCTTCGATCAGAACCGTCCTGCGGAAGCTGATTCCACGCTCTCAGCACCGGACTGATGGTGCCAGGCATTCACCCAACCAACCAACCCTTGACCATAACTTCTACCAACTCTCCTGTTGCTCTCGGTCAGTGGGATCGGCTATGCTAGCATCGGATGTGGAACTGCGCACCTTGCAAGTACCATCAGCAAGTAGCGCAGCAATTCATGTGCGACGGTATGACCCCTGCGCAACGGCAAACTGCGGTACCGCCGATAGCGGTTTGGCAACAATCGCGCTTGCACGAAGTCACTGGGTCGAGATTCAAGCATTCGGTGCCCCGATGACACGTTGCGAAAGTACAGAGACAAAACTTGCTATCTGCAGCGATGAGCGTAGGTAGGAGGGCTCCAAGGACCACGGTCACGAGTAGTCGCATTGTTGCAGTCGAGGGGTGTTCGAGGTTTGCCTGAGGCCAGAGAGTCTGTGGTTGTAGATTTCCTGGGAATGCTGCGATCGAGAGATGTGAGGAAGCAAATGTAACTATATTCAAGCGACTCGGCCAGTTTTCATCTACCACTTGGTACTCCGCTTTTTCGTATACTTCTCCAGAGAAGGCGTCGCCAATTGACAAGTTCCATCGGTATTTGTGCGAGGCCGAAGAGCCCTATTTGTTAACTTGATAACACATTCCCCAGGTTCCCCGGGTGGCTGTATACTACCATGAACGGGTGTGCAAAACTAGGGTCAATAGACATATACGAGGACTCACGCACAAGCCCCTGATGGGGCGTATCTTTAGGGCCAACATCGTACCCATGTGCCTCATATACAGGCAATTGTCGCCACTCAACGCGCTTATCGGTCCTTTTTCGAGCGTTCAGAGTTCTCTTGGAAATCAGAACGTCGTCCAACGAGCGTCAAGACCGGCCGGGGTTTGGTAAACTGCAAGGATCGGCATTTGATCTTCCCGGCGGCCTGCTGTCTCGTTGCACGACCTCTTCCTCGCCTTCCCCGTCGGCCTGGCCATTCCTCATGGGCGCGCCCATGGAAGCGACAACAGTGCTCGCCACCGACACCTGCCCGGCACCTGCCAATGCCGGATCCCTAATCATCACAAGAGGCTGGAAAACGAAACACCAGTTGTAGCGAATGGATATGTCCAGGCTACCTACGCCCCGCAAAGGTTCCAAGCCGCAGTCTGACATCGACAAGCGCGAGCGGGCTGCATATCGCTGTTCACAGATCCCACGCGTTCGCGTGCAACAAATTTGGCGCACACAGGTGAGCCAACAGCAGCAGCAAGGTGTTCGGTAACCGGAAAAATTGCGCTCGTACCCACGGCAATGTGAATCCTTGCACAAGATCCATGACAATTGCCTATATTCCTGGCCAGACCAGTCCGCTGGAGTTTATCGTTCGACGTTGCACGAATCAATCTCTGTTATCATGATGATCATACGCTCGCGTCCTTCCATCGCGCGGCGATTGAAAAACAAGGCCGGCTGGGAACATCTGGGGGAGCCCAGATCTGGGGATATGCCGAAGACTCGGAACCAGATCATGACGGGACGGTGGCATCTGCACGGCTATCTCTGGGCAAATCCCTGAAGGTTTTTCTTTCCCCCCACACTGCGCCAGGACGACGGGAGAGAGGAAAGGGTCACACGAGCTGTGAACAGGTGATATCGAGAATGATGCAAAGCGCTCAGCGCCTTCCGTTGGCGACCTTTCATGTCGAGAACGATGTGGCATACCCGCTTGCGTCATACCCTCGATATCGCTGGCCGGGTGGTGGGCAGCACGCGAGGAACGATTTTCACTGTTGTGTACGATGGCAGTCGAAGGTAGCCATCGCTTGTCTCGACAGCAGTGAACAGGCGTCTGGTCCCAGAGACCTGTTGCGACGGCTGCTCGAGAATGTTCGCCTGCTTTGTCGATGCGCAGATGGAAAATCTGACGGCCTAAGCCAATGCTTGGCAAACATAACGCAGGCTGTATGTATGTTTGCCAATCCTGGTCTGAAGCACGTGGGTGCCTTGTTGGCCGGGACGGGACGTGCCTTTTAAGGGCCTGTTCACCATACCTAGGATCACTGCACACACACAGACGAGATCGATCTTGCGCCGAAGCAGGAGGTGAAGCGTAGGAGGTCGGCAGGTTCCAGGTTGGTAAACTTGCACTCGACGCCTCGACAAGGCGATCTCCAGCGCGACTGAGAGATTGGGCGAGCGAGCGAGAGAGGAAAACGATTAGAGAGTAAGAACCAAAGGCCACTGATCTGGTTTGGGGTATCTACGCCGTCGCCGTCTCCTCGTAACTGCATGAACCTGTATCCATGTCTCCTGGGGTCGTGTCTTCTTGCTTCATTCTACCAGCAACAATGCGTCGCGTCATCATTTCAAGAATGTCTAAACTATGCCGTGTCCGAGCCACATTCCTACAAGGGAAATCTTTTACATGATCACGCACCTGTCCTCGGTATCTTTGATATTTGCAGCGCCCTGGACACGGCCATAAGGTGGCGCGGGATCGGTCGGCTGACCGCCGGGACCCAGATGGCTTTGTCGTCGCGGAAGCCTATTACCTTGCGATGTCCTGCGTCCGTGGCCCGGCATACTGTTAACTGATGTCGAGCTCTGCTGTGCGTAGGCGCTAGATTGTCTGCGGAGATGGTCGAGAGTGTTGAGTGGGTTGCCTTGGGTTGGAGGCGCGGTGGCGCCGGCAGGTCGGTAAGGTCGGTCACTCGCGCTCTGTTCGTATGAAGGCGGCGCGTCTGGGTCTGAAGATTGGCCGGGTCTGTGTACCGCAGGTCTGGCTTGAGGACCGTTTAGCCTGGAGCCCGAGTTACCACTCGGCCTTTGGCTGACAGGGATGCTCGCAATGCTTCCGCCGGGTGCACGCTGGTTTCTTCGTGGAGGTATAGCAGGTGGTCGCTCGCCTCCACTTTCTGAGGAGAGGAACCGCTCCGACAACTCTTGCTCTCTCCGCCTCCTTTGCTCAGCTTGGCGCTGCTGGTCTTCCTCCTCCTCTTGCAATTGTAGAGCAAGGGCAAGGTCATGATCTTCTTGCTCAGAAGCAGTACGCTGCCCTACCGCGGGAGCTCCGAGATCTTCCGTCAGCGCCTGCGATGAAGTGACCGATGCTGGCCGCGGGCCTGGCAAAGGTGGTGGCACATCCAGATCTGCGGTCTGAGTTCGTGGGTTACGTCTCTGCACGGTCCGCCATCTGTCGTTCTCAGGTCCGGAAGGAGTTTGATTTGTTTGGGCACCCTGACCGTGGCTCACGCTTCGAAAATCACCACTGAAGTACTCACTAGCCGCACCGTTAACATCTACGAGACTTTCCCACACAATCTCTGCGTGTGAGCTGTACCCAGCATCAGTAACCAATGTCATGAGCGCGCCATGCTTCGGCTCCTTGTATAGTGTGCTAAAATGGTCGTTTCGGAAGAGGATGGCCGTCTGGCCTGGAAGTAGGCTCTGCGAAATGGTTTCGAGGCCGTGGTCTGTGAGCTGAGTCGGCCATGTTTGCAGAAACGATTTGATGGTCTGGATATCTTCCAGTGTTTGCTGTTCATGAAAGCTCAGACCTTCTCCTCGCAGCTTGTCTTCGAGTTCGGCTTCTGCAAACTGGATGTTCTGTGCGTCTTCGAAGGTTGGGGCACTTCGCTCGAACGCGCTGTATGCAGGAGTGCCTTTAGGCGCTGTCCACCCGTGTATCAACGGGATGTTAAACGTCGAATATAATCGCATTTCTCGGGTCTCTTCGAAACAGCCAGGCTTGTTTTGGGCCCGGTCGATGGGGTGAACGCCGTTCATAGCAGCCGGATGGCCATCATATGATCCTCTCGGAGTCTGGACAGGCGTCACGAAGCGTGGATTGACATTCATCCCAGTATGCAACGCCAGCAAGAATGAATAAAGTTCTGTCACATCAGGCAGTTGGTGATCAGTCTCGCCTCGTCGACCCGACATTAATTCATCGAATACTGCATCCAACAGTAATCCAAGACTGACCTGTTCGCGAGTCTTGAGCGCCTCAATGAGTGCAGTGTCGAGGTCAGGGGGCGTGGAAAGCACCAATGCGTTGACCAATGCGAGTAATGGGCAAGGACCATTAGCGTTCTGCGTGATAACAGGAGCTTGTCGCATCTTTCCATTATCCAACCAATTCACGTGCTTGATTTGGTAGTGCTCACTGCGCTGCCTCCTATCCCTGGTACCAGGTGTCTCAGGCACAGATTCCTGAGATGCCATCGCAGGCGTGTTTGTCGAGATGGGAGGCAGCTGTTGCGGTGTAGAAGGCTCAGCATGGTCAATGAGAGGTCCAGCCGAGTGGCCTGGTGGTGGTCCAGCGGGTGGCGCGTACTGGTGTTCCTGCTGAGATGCTGGTGGCGGTCCAGGTGGAGGCGGGTAATCATCCTCCGGGTATGGGGCACCTAATGGAGGATTCTGCGGTTGTGCTGGCGACAAAGCCTCCTTAGGAGGCGGAGGAGGTTGCTGCCCTCGGTCTTCTGCCCACGGATTCGAGGCGGGCAATGCTTGCGCAGTCTGTGAGACTGGTGCTAGCGGAGGTTGACCTTGTGGCGGTACTGGTAATGTCTCTGCGGTCTCGTATGAAGGCGAAGCGAGTGGCTGGTCTCCCAGAGAAAGATGTGCGAGCTCTTCGGTGGGACTTTTTGTCGCGGGTAACTCCACAGGCGGAGCCGGAGGTGCCTGGCTTGGCGGAAGAGGTGGTACATGTGGAGGCTGCTGCCATACAGGCTGCCTGCTCTCCGTGGTCTTGGTCGCGCCATTCTCCCCCACCCCGTTCTGCTTCTTGTAGGGATTGTTCGATTCCAGCTGCCAAGGATTGGTCTGTGCCTCTTCGTCGTACTGTTGGTGTTCATTCTTCGCACCCACCGTCACTGTCGCAGGTCCGGGCCGCAATATCGACGGAAGCTCAGGCTCGTCCTTCTTCGCTTCTTCTTGGATGTTCTGCTGACTCGGTCGGAAGTTGAGCGGTTTCGGCACGTCCACGAAGTCGTCCTTCTCCCCGTCTTCATCCTCCCTCTCCGGGCCCTCGGAGTCCCACGTTCCATGCGAGCTGACGTCGGAGTCTCTTCTCTTCTTTGTGCGAGCTTCGTGCATGTCGATCAGATCGAAAGCCGGCGATGTCTTCAGGTCTTCGCTATAGACGCTGCTTGCCGTCTTCGGCTCTCCCGACGGAGGCGTAGTCGGGTAGGGCGGGGCACTATTCTTCGAAGCGCTCGCCTGCGCTGTGTCGACAGCCGGAGCGACTGGTTTCCTCGTCACCATGTTTGCTGTGAGTGTAGCAATGCTGCTATGGCGCTCCGGCGGTAGAGCAGTATACAAGGGTCGACGGCGTACGCGCGTGCCTGCCTACAGTAGAGTGGCTTCCCTCTTGGCCAGGATTGTCGTCACTTCAGCTGCGCCTGCCCAGGTCAGATCGTGTTCGCCGCTTCCTTTCGCGAGTGTTTGTTTGAAAGCAAATGCCAGGCGCCAGGATTCACGTCTACTGCTCCATCCGCGTCCGCGGCCTACAGCTTGCGTACTCATCTCAATTCGACTGGGGCTCGAGTCCAGCTCGGTGGCTGTGCTATTGCGTCATCGATCGTGGCGCAGCACGGCGAGCTGTGACCCCGCTGCCGAACACCGAATGCTGCTGCTCAAAATTTCCAGATCCGCTTTCACATGCAAAACACGATCAAGCACACGACATGGCAGACAAGCTTCGGGTATTGTTGATCGGCAACGGCGGTCGAGAACACACTCTGGCGTGGAAGCTGGCTCAAAGCACACGCGTAGAGGAGATCCACGTTGTTCCTGGCAATGGTGGCACGGCTGGGTAGGTGCACCATGCGAGGTCAAACAGTCCAATTCACCTATGTACCTCCATATACTCACCTCTAGCAGAGTGCTGAAATGCACAAATATCCCCAATGTCTCTGCCGAGGACTTTGCTGCGCTCGTCAAACATGCCACAGACAACAACCTCAATTTCGTGGTCCCTGGTCCAGAAGCACCATTGGTCGCAGGTGTGACAGACTACTTCCAGAAGCATTTACCGAGCGTGAAAGTGTTTGGTCCAAGTCAGGCTGCAGCTCGGATGGAGGGCAGCAAGACGTTCAGCAAAGACTTCATGAAGAGGAACAACATTCCCACAGCTCGTTACGAGAACTTCTCCAATTACGATGATGCTGCAAAACACCTTGATTCGCTAGACTACAGTGTTGTAATCAAGGCAGACGGGCTTGCAGCGGGCAAGGGTGTCATCATCCCACAGTCGAAGAAAGAAGCACATGATGCTCTGAAAGATATCATGGTGTCGAAAGAGTTTGGCTCGGCTGGCAACAGCGTGGTAATTGAGGAGTTTCTGACTGGTGACGAAATCAGCATACTGTCGCTCTCCGACGGTAATGCCATCTTGAGTTTACCGCCTGCGCAAGATCACAAGAGAATTAGGGACAATGACGAAGGTCCCAACACTGGAGGTATGGGCACATATGCTCCAACGCCAATCGCTTCTAAAGAAGTTCTCGAGGAGATTGACCGGACCACGCTGCAGCCTACCATCGCTGCCATGCGGAAAGAGGGTATGCCTTTTGTTGGGTGTCTCTTTACCGGATTCATGCTCACGCCAGATGGGCCACGAGTCTTGGAATACAACGTGCGCTTCGGAGATCCAGAATCACAATCCTGCTTGTCGCTGTTGCAATCAGATCTTGCCGAATTGATGCTTGCATGTACGGACGGGACACTGTCCTCAAAGAAACTTCAAGTCCTGCCAGAGAGTGCTTGCACGGTAGTAGTCGCGGCAGGTGGCTATCCTGGCAGCTACGCTAAAGGAACACTAATGGAGGTCGCAACTCCAAAGGAAGAAGACGGAATATACTACTTCCATGCCGGTACTGCGCTGAAAGATGGCCAGCTCCAAACTAGTGGTGGCAGAGTCATCGCTGCCACCGCGGTCGGAGAAACCCTTCGAGACGCAGTCAACAAGGCATACGAGGGTGTAAAAGGCATTAAGTTTGAAGGCATGCAATACCGCAGCGATATCGCGTATCGCGCGTTACGGTGAGTACATTGTTAGAGATGACCTTACCAAGCATAGATCGTCCACCCGATCTTGCTCGTTTTGTTACCACCTACAAAAGTTACTACTGCTAGGTCAGGCAATCAATCGAAACTGCAGCCCGCAAATCTGGCTGTTTCTTTTGAGGTTTAGAACCTTGTAAAAACAGCATTGCCATCTCTCAACACTGATCAAGGCCAGCTCCACCCACCACGCTCCGGAATACTAGCCCCTCGAGTTAGTTGATTGGAGTGAGATCTAGGATGTTTCGGAGCGTTGGCAATGTACTTCGCCACGCTAGTCACCTGTATGGAATCCCACCTTCGACTCGACGATAACATTGACACAGGTACTTGCTCATCTCGATCTCAGAAGCCCTTTCCCCGGCGCTTCTTACACATGCATGATACATAACCCTTCTCTGCTGCTCTCATCTCCGGCTTTAGACGGGAGGTATCTGAGGCTGGTGCGGCACGACATGGACGGGCAGCAGCATGGCTATCTCGGTCCGAGGCACGTCTCGCCGAGGATTTGATGGGTCGGGAGGTGGTGGGATATCATGAAGGAATTATCGCTGCCTGGTTTCGATGTCACATCTCAACTATTAAGATTGTATTTCTCGAATCATGGAGTTGAGCTGCAGAGGAAGCGGTATCAATAGGGACCAGGAGTCATCTTGAGGCTTGAGCTCTGTAGTAGGCTGACCGATTATAGTCCTTCGGATGCTGCTGTAAATGTTGAAGTCGATAAGTAATGATCCCTGAGAGCCTTACGGTAGGCCAATCCATCACAGTCCTTCGAATACTCCTTTAGATGTGTGAACTCTCCGGTGTAGCCGTGCTTGGGAGCAGCGTGAAGTACCACCTAAATGTAGGCTAGGATTCGCGAAACCGGTGCACGGACTCCCGCTCTCCGCCGCCGACTTGGAGCAGCGAACTTCGCGTATTGGCTTCAGTCACGACTTGAAGCAACATTCATCACTGGCTACTGTACAGCGTGCGCAACACCATCGCCGCTTTCTCTTCTCGCCGAGCACCGCTTCACTGCGCCCGCTCTGTTCGTACTCACCACCTCATGAGATTGCATTAGAGTTCGCGGCGACCGGCCGCAGCAACAGACGGCCGACTCGACCACCATATTCATCTTGCAACACCCTATGCCAGCACGAAGCAAATCGCGACTTGGTACCGATCTCCTTCTTCTTTCTCTGAATTCCCCCGTCCGTCATGGCGCCTGCGAGTAGCAAGCGTAAACGGCCTGAACGGCAGAGCACCGAAGACGATGGATCTCGAGCCTCGCCCTATCGACCAGAGAAGTCGCGAATGGTGTCCCGCCGGGCCTCACATCCAAACGGCGCAAGTGAAGAGAAGGAAGATGGAGCGGGTGCTGCGGGTATACCAACGAATGGTGAAGCGCCGACCACAAATGGAGCTTCACTCCTAGAACTGTGGGTCAAGAGCACAAATCAATCACCATCGACGAAGGCGCGGCGGCGACTACGTAGAATACCAGCTGACCAGGATACCTAACAGGCCAGCTTCAAGTGCTGATACTCCCTCACCGGCTTTGGAATCGACCCCTAACCCGCAAGGGTCTGGCGAGCAGACGCAGCCCCCTGGAGCTATGGCTGCAGACCAAAGACCGCCTTGTCGGTACACAGTGGTCACAGACGAGATCGTGTCAACCTGGACAGAGACTGGCAATGTAGCACTGGCAGACTCGGCCAACGCCATGGATGACCTTCAGATCAGTGAACTCCTGCAGGAGCTCATACGCTCTACCCTAAGCGGCAGACTGTCGGCAAAACAAGCCGGTCACTTTGTTCGGGATCTACGGACGGCAGGACAGACAGCAGGCGGCCCCGATGTGGATTTTCTCTTCATGAATACGGTGTCAATCTTGCACGATGCAGGTTTCACAGGCGAGGCTCTTAGATCGCTGGTCGCAGCTACTGGTATCGACCACCAGACCATGCGCCTCGACTTCGATGTTGGCTTGGTACAAGACCTTGGACTAGCGCGCAGCACATTCGAAAAAGTGCGAATTCGAAAAGTGACTAATGCTCTCTATCGACAAGCGAACTTCAACCTGTTGCGTGAAGAGAGCGAAGGTTATGCGAAGCTCATCACTGAGTACTTCAATACAGCACAGGAAGCCAGTGCGCGACACATGGAAGACCCGTATCTGGCTGAGAATGCGTTTGAGAGGATCATGGCATTGGTCGGAGCATTCGATCTGGACGTCGGCAGGGTCCTCGACATCACACTGGACGTCTGCGCCAATCTGCTTGTCCGGTCGTATCCCTTCTTCATGAAATTCTACCGCTCAAGCTCCTGGTGGCCGAAGAACGAGATTTATGACAATTTGAAATCTGAAGACCAAGGGTTTGGATGCCTCCCGGCATGGGCTGAACCCGAGTCTGGCAGGTCCACAGCAAATGACGAGGAACGCGAGCAACTAGCCATCCTACGACAGCAACGCGATGTTCGCTTTTGGGACCAAGTGCGTACAGCTGGCACGAAGGCATTCTTCAACCTGGGCGCAAAGAAGATTGCCGCATTTGACTCAGTGCTTCCTCTACTCGAGACCGAAGTCCTACCGGAATATGATTCGCGTGGCAAGGAAACGAATCCAGACAAGCGCCAGCGCATCAGTGAAGCTCGAAAATATATGAAGGAAACTGGGTTCATTCCGCCATCTGGGAACTACGACGCTGCCCAACTTCTAGGTTTCAAACTCCGCTTCTATGCTTCCGACGCGCGCGATGCAAACGATATCCTGCCCGACAATCTCATCTACCTCGCCGCACTGCTCATCAAGATTGGCTTCATCTCGCTCCGGGACTTGTACCCACATCTCTATCCTCTTGATACTGATATGGTGCAGGAGAAGGAGCGCCTCAAGAAGGAGAAAGCAGAAAAGGAGGCAAAGGACCGACCTGGAGGTGGCATTAATGCTCTTTTGACTGCTGGAGCATTAACTGACGACACTCCTGCCCCACGTGTTGTTAAGATCGACAAGGAAAAGAGTGGTGCCGCCACGCCCGCCCAAGACAAGAAAGATGAACTCAAGGAAGAGCTGCCTCTACCAGCAAATCAAAAGCTCCTACTCCTCAAGGCTCTGCTTCTTATCGGCGCAATTCCAGAAGCTCTGTATATACTCGGCCGCTTTCCATGGCTTGCAGAAGTGGATGTCACTCTGGCACCGTTCCTCTTCCGCATCGTCAGACACATGCTCAGTAAGGTTTCGGAATATGTGGTGCCTCTTGTGGACCACGAAGACCTTCAGCACCCCAAAGAGCAGCTTGCTGATACAACCGCTCGTGGAGACTCTATGCTTCCATTTACAAATCGGCCTCCTCGCAAGGTCCTGCGATGGTTGCATAACGATGGGTTCGACAAGGACGGTACCGAATACAAGCACTACTATGGAGAATGGAGCGATAATGTGCCCATCTGTCAGGACCTTGAAGATGTATACACGCTCTGCGACACTTTCCTTGGCTACATTGGCCCAAAGATAGGCCAAGATGCGAGTATTCTCGGCACGATCTTGCGACTTGCGCACCAGAGCCTAACAGAAGACGATTCGTCCCGCAATCGCTCGAGATGGTTGACGATGATGAGGCGGTTGCTCATACCGGCACTCAGCTGTGGCAAGCACAACCCGCAGCTTACTCACCAGGTCTTCGAACTGCTCAAGTTATGGCCCACTGCAACTAGGTATGCAATCTACGTTGAATGGTTTCTGGGACCAACCTCGCGACAACAGGATGTCGTTGTAGCTTTCGCCCGTAACAAGGCAGAAGTCCGTGACGTTCTACGCCGCGTTTCGAACGACACCGTGAAGAAGCAAGGACGTGCTTTGGCGAAAGTGGCGCTCGCATCACCTGGGGTTGTTGTCACAGAAATGATCAGCCAGTTGGAGGCATACAGCAATATGATTCCCAGTCTGGTGGAGTGCGTCCGATACTTCTCGCCTTTGGCTTACGATGTCCTCATCTGGGCATTGATCAATTCGCTTAGAGGCGAAGGTCGCGGTCGAAGACAAGCTGACGGTATGCTCACAAGTGCATGGCTCCAAGCTCTTGCGCGATTTGTGGCCACCTTGTTCGCCCGCTACCCTCATCTACATCCGGATCCAATCCTGCAATATCTGGCCTCCTCCCTCCGGAAAGGCGACACCACTGACCTGGAGATGTTCGATCAGATGTTGGTGGAAATGGCCGGCATTCGATCGGACGTTGAGTTCAACGACGTACAGGTCCTTGCCATGGCTGGTGGTGAGGCATTACAGAGCCATATTATGCAACAATTGTCTGATACCAGGCACTCGAAAGAGAAGAAAAAGTCGGCTGAGCGTTTGGTTCAGGCGCTCAGCGGCCCCAGTATCACTGGCCAAATCTTGATTGCCATTGCACAGGAGCGGCAGATGTATCCACACCACGAAGATTCCAGGTTCGCGCCGCTCAAAGTCCTTGGCAACAATGTAGACAAGATCGCCGCTGTCTTTGCGCAGTATTTGGATGTGTTGAGAACGAACCTCAAGCCAGAGCAGATGGAGGCTGCTGTGCCAGATGTGGGCCCTCTTACTAGTGACTTCGGCCTTGAGCCAAGCATTGCGCTCACTATCCGTCGTATGGTCTTGCGCAGCCGGATGATCGAGTACGATGCCAAGAAAAAACAGGACGAAGCTGAAGAGAAGAAGGAGAAGATTGAAGCAAATTCCGGCGACAAAGATGGTGATGCCTCGATAAAGGACGTCGTCTCTGCTGCTGTAAAGCAACAGGATGTCGTTAGCCCTCTCGATGTCAAGCCTGAAGAACGGGAAGCAAGCGTTGAAGCAGCGGAAACCCAAGCCTCGAGCTCTAGTCCATGGCATCCGGTGCTCGAGCCGGTCATCCAACAGCTTCAGACCTTGCTACCAGACCTGGCCGCACGTATCAGCATACCATTCTACGTTACTTTCTGGACTTTGGCCCATCAAGATATCCTGGTGCCTACGGACAGCTACCAGCGAGAAACCAACAGAATCGAACAGCGGATCAAGGAGATCCAGGCTGATCGGTCTGACATGACCACCATTGCCGCCAAAGACCGCGACAGAAAGAAGCGAGACCTACAGCAATGGTATGACCGGCTGAAGTCTGAGCCTATGCAACACATGGCTGCTTACATGGCTGTGCGCAACCGCATCAACGGACATAAGAGCGGTAACCGAATTGTGCCCGGTGAGAACATGTTCTGGTTTGGAAAGATTGATGAGCATGACCCAGAGAAGCGAGCGAAGAAAGATGCAAGGCACATCGCCCTGCTTCAAGAGTGCTTCTTGCCGAGGGCAATGCTGTCATCGCTCGACGCCCATTACGCTTTTGAGATGCTGAAGCTCATGCACGCGAACGGGACCCCTGGCTTTCAGCTAATGCACTTGCTCAACCACCTGTTCAAGAAGCAGGAACTGGCCGTGCTGATCTTCCAATGCACCGCGAACGAGGCTCAACACTTTGCACGATTCCTCTGGGAAGTGCTGAAACTCCTTCACCGATGGCACGCAGACAAGGCCACATACGAAAAAGAGGCGTTGGGTTTGAAGAAGAAGCTTCCAGGATTTGTCAAGACTTTCGACGAGCATGGGGAGCCCAAGACTGTCATCGACTTCGAGGATTTCCGGCGTATGCTATTCAATTTCCATGCCGCTCTCAACAATGCTCTGCAGGCTTGCTTTGAATCGAATGAGTACATGCACATCCGCAATGGCATTATCGTCCTCAAGGGCATCCATCAGGTGTTCCCTGCTCTGAAGTATATGGGCAAGAATATGCTTGAGCAAGTCAAGAGAGTCTCTGAGCAGGATCCACGCAGCGATCTCAAGCTTGCGGCCATGTCGTTGCGCGGTCCTCTGCAGAATCGCGAGAAGCAGTGGGTCTTGCCTCAGGCATTTAGACTCGGTAAGGAAGGTACAAGACCTGTTAGCCGAGGGCCATCTGCTCGGCCGGAGACACCACAGCCTGGCGCAGACACGCCAAAGCTCAATCCAACCGCGCCTGACTTCAAGCTAAGTGGCAAGGCTGATGGTCGGAAGGAGTCGGTGGTCGGCGGCCCAGAGGATGGGGAAATTGAAGACGAGAAGAGTGCTGCATCGAAGAGAGGTGACACGGAGGTGAAGGATGCTTCTACGCAGAAGGCGCCGTCGCAAGACAACCTGCCCTCACGGCCTACTCCAGCTCGCGATACTCTCAAAACGGATTCCAAGCCAAGCACACCAGCGCCGGTAGCGTCGAGACAATCATCACACTCAAGTGTGCCTCAACGCCCAGAGAGACTGGAGTCGCGACCGCCTGCGATGCGCGGCGAGCAGAATCTTCCGTCGCGACCTGAGTCAACTCCGAAACCACCTCCTGGGGCCGCAACGCCTCGATCAGGACTGCGCTACCCTGGCCGCGAAGAGCACCGAGGACGCGACGAACACTATGGTCGACTAGATAGACCTGGCGATATGCGACCCCCATCCCGAGATCAGTCGCCTGGTCAACGCAACGGTAGGGGTAGGAGCCCACCCGGCGTCGCCAGCCGCGCCTCATATCGTGACGGACCCCCATACGATCGTGCGCAAGGAGACAGTCGCTTCGCTCGCGATGATGGTCGTATGCCACGCCGTGATGAGCCTCCACCTCGGGATATGCCGCCACAGCAAGGACGCTTTACGAATGATGGCCGCGACCGGCCACCGCTTTCCTCTCGTCAGTCTGACGGACATTTGCATCCTGAACGCTTGGGTCACGTTTCCTCTGTAGCTGTCGTACCAGAGCCGCATCGGCCTTCACCTGCGCCTGCGCCTGCGCCTGCACAACAAGATACCTCGATGGTCAACCCAGCCCGACTAGCCAATATTACTGCAGATTCCCCGAGTATCGGTCGTGGACCGCGAGACAGACCTGGTGCTGAGCGAGACATACGTCGAGACCGTGACTCCCGAATGGATGAACGCAATGCGCCGCTCCTTCAACCGCGTTCAGACAGTCGCCAGAATGGGCGGGGCCCTCCAGAAGCGCCTCGTGATAGTCACAGCCGCGTTGAACCACAGCAAGACCTCACACCGAGGGGCCCACGATCTGGCAGACTCACTCGGAACGAAATGGGGCCACCTCAACCTGAATCTAGCTATGGCCGCCTCAACGGTCCTCCAGAGCCGCCTTTGGGTCCTAAGAACGCTCAAGCTGGCAGAGGAGGCGGACGGAACTTCACAGCGCCTGGACCCATCAATACTCGCGGCAACGAGCACCCAGCGCCACCTGCGAATGCATCGCGGCCGCCTGAGTCGCCAGCAGCTCTCCGTGGTTCTCAACGTCAACCTAGTGGTCCAGTCCCGCAGATGGAACGACAATCTGCCTCAAACTCCGCACCGTCCACGCCAGCAAGCGAAGGTCCTCCTGTGCATCCGAGTAGAGCACGACAATTTGAACAGCCAGCGCCTTTGCAGACGAACTTCCCTACCCCGAATGGCCCTCGCAATGCTGCATCGCCTACTTCAGCGGCACCTTCCGGCCCAAGAGGACCGGGCAGGAATGGCCCACCACTTGGAACTCCTACAGGACCTGGTCCAAACAACATGACACCGACTGGACCCGCATCGACTATAGATAGGCAGAGACGCAATGAGCAGCAGCGGCAGCGCGCCAACATCAATGCCACGCTGCAAGGAGCCAATGCTACCACACCTGGGCAGGGCGTTCAATTCAGAGGTGCATCTTCCCGACAATCTAGCGTCTCGCAGCCGTCTGGTGTGCGAGGTGGACCGCCGACTTTGGCATCTTCAATCGAGCCACCTCAGAGCCATGCGTCGTACGACGATCCATCCGGGGGTCGTCCAGATCTGTTTCAGCGCTCTGATCGCGGCGAAGACCGCGCTGGGCGGCATCGAGAAGATGATCGAGGTACTCATTCTCATCATGATAGTAGGCATCCCAGTCGTGAGCGCCACGAAGGTCACAGTCGCTCTCGACAGCCTCAGTTACTGCCTCCTCCGCCAGGTCCACCCGGTCCGCCTCCGGAAGATAGTAGAGATCGTCGTCAGGGCCTCCGTGACGAGCGGCACGCTCACGATGACCGAAACAGAGATCCACAGCCACGAGATGGGCCTCGGAACGATCGTCGCCAGGCTCGACCTGATGATCAGCCTCCTCGACGACCGTTGCCGGACTTACCTGGTCCATTTGGTGCCCCGGGGCCTGGGGACTGGCAGCGTGGGCAGCAGCCACCAGATGATGGGAGGAGGGGTAGAGGCGGTCCTCCTACAGGACCTGGAAATAGATCCGAGGACTTTAGAGGGCCCGGACCGATGCGACGTGAGGAGGAGCGGCGAGGTCCTCGTGACGAAGGGCAAATGGGGCCAGATGGAAGGAAGCGGCGACATGAGGAGGGCCCTAATCAATTTGAAGGTTCGAAGAGGAGACGAAGTGGCCGTTAGGAGTTACCAGTCGAAGGTTCAGAGATACTCGGGCACGACTTCAAGCTGTATGAGGGCACAATACGAGTCGAATCAGGGTCGAGTTGAGCATTGCCCAGCGAAAAGACTTCAGATCTTATCAATTGCGAAGACCGAGGGTTGGCGAGCGAAGTCTCGACGATTGTTTCAATTACATCATACATTGTGCTAAGATCAGCGATCACTACTGGAGTACGAACTGCATAGCATCAAAAAAGGGCGTTGGAGTTCCCCGATCACTATATTGAACCTATGATACCCGGATTGGTTGGGCAGTGCGCATAGCGTGGTGTTGGGTTGATGTTCGTTGCGGACGGCGCCTCTGTCCATTTGTACTAGTATCTGAAGAATTGGGCAGGAATTGTCAGGCCGAAGCTCTGCGTGGCATTGATGAAAGAGTTCGCTGTCTGCGTTGTTGCCGTCATGTTATCACTGTTGTGGCCATTGCGAGCTGGGTTCCATGGCTATTCACATCTCCGCCACTCGCCGGGTGTTCTGTACTACTACGATGCGATTCTTTCGCTGTTCTCTTAGATCCAGCGAAGCGATCCTCTCTTGAATCTATGCTTTCCCTCTTTCCTATTGGTATCCCGTCCCGTTAACCCCCTCTTTCACCAGTCCCTTCCGATCCCTTGCTCCCCATGCACGTATATCTCCAACCACCCTCCATCTCATCTCCCCTCACCGCCCCCACCTTTCCCTCTTCTTATCAAGTTTCCTGCGGCAATTCCGCAAACGCCGCCAGCGCAAACATCAGGCCAAAACTCAGCTTGAACGCCACATTCTCCCGCACCACACTCCGCACATCCACGCTCTTCGCGTACCTTTGCAACGTCTTGTACGGGATGATGTGGATCCCGTAGGATTCCGCCGTCTGCACGCCCACCACGAGCAGGCCCAGGAGCAGCGCGAGCGGTTTGCTGAAGAGCGAGACACCGAGACCCGCGAGAAGACCTGGAGGAAGGCGGCGATGTGAGTTTAGGTGGTGCGAAGGGGGAGGCGTGAGTGTGTTTACGTACCGCAGATACTCCCTGCGCTTAGTTGCCTCGCGCTGCGGAGATTGAAGCGTCCGTTGCGGACGATGGGGACTTCGGAGTCGTGTTGGTTGATGGACCAGTCTTTGGCGGAGAGGGAGCTCGGGCTGGAGTCGAGGAGGATAGGTTGACGGAGGTTTCGAAGGAGTGGGGAGGCGAGACAGAGGCTGGTGCCGGTTAGGGTGCCGAGAAGGAGCGGGGTGCGGAGGGAGCTGGTGAGGAGGAGACCAGGGAGGCGGAAGGACATGTTCGAGGCTGTTGGGTGAGGTGGAGTGGTGGTGGGAGATGCGTGAGGAATTGGAATATGAGAGCTCGACTTTCCTTTGCCTACGAGCCGCGGTAGTTTTGGAGGAAGCTCTCGAGCTAGCTGATGACGTAGGTGAAGAGATGCCTACATATTCGGACTTAGTTCGCCATGTAGCGGATGGCAAAGGTATCGAGTCCGACAACATCTATGATTGAGCTCTTTGGGGTATACCAGTAGCAGGTAGTAATTTACGCTTCAAAGGGAGGCTTGCAAACTATGTGGCAAGCATACAATTTTGGGTTGAAACCTCTCATCCTCTATAGAACAGACGTCATTACATAACTAAATGTCCTATAGGTCTATGATCCAACGAGAGAGAAAGATCTCTATGATACGATCCTAGAGTGTTCGTGTCGATTTTGTACCGGCCATTGCTATCGCTATCGATTCTTTGTAGAATCTAGGAATTTCGCGCCCTTTGTCTAGGCCTCCTAGCCCCACAGCTAGGGGATGAGACAGGGCGAGCTTAGATATCTAGCTATAGGTTCCAACAAGGATCTTTAACTACTTATAGGAAAACATAGCACAGATCTCACTCTACAGAAGCAAAATGGTGATATCGACCGATTGGTTCCAGGGTGAAGACATCATGTCTACGACTCGGGGCTTGACAAAGCATAGGCATCACGAATGCATGGCGGCTACTGAGCACATTATCTATGCATCCTGCCTTGCAGACTGCGTTACCAAATCAAAGCCATCAGCATCACCGGCACACCCCCCATTGGCCAAGATACCCACCAGCTGACGGTATAGCGCGTCTTGCAGCATGGCATTCGACGGCACGCGAGTATCACTGCCCAACCCGAAACGACTTCGTCGTTGTGCTTCTAATAGGCCGCGAGGCATGCAACGTCGCTTGGGCAGTTCGAATTTCAGCTTCACGGCAAGCACCATACAGTGCTCACTTTCGGGCACAAAAGACCCGAAAGGGGTATGGCGAGCAGCGGCTTTTAAGGCTCTCTTCCCTGCAGGTATTGTTCCGAAATGGCAAGCTGCAGCAGATAACAGACACTCGTGGCACAGACGAGCTGCTGCATACAACCTAAGCTCTGCCTGCAGGGACCTTGTGTAACGTCTGGTATGCTGCAAACTGATCTGACCAGGGAACCAGTGACCCAATGAACGTACCGTTTCCCGACGAGTCGCATAATTCTTTTGACCTCTTCTCCTTTCCGCTGGACCCGAGAACAATGGAAGATTACCAGCACCTGAGGCGAGAGTGCACGGAGTACATTACGCTTCTATGGAGCCTCACGGACACTCCTGGAGATCCCAGTACATATGAGGACAAAGTAGGGACGCAATTACCGCGACGGCTTTCCATCGTTGAGGAGAGGCAACTTGCTGATGCCTTTGCGTTCATTGCTTCGTGGAAAGATGACCCGGATATCATCATGGCCGTCTGTATCGAAGAAAGGAACCTCCCCGAGACAGGCATTATTGTCCGGGTTGCATCGAACACGGGAAACCCCTCAGGAGTCGTTGAAAGATTGCAGGATGTCGCTTCGACAATGATGCAGGCGAGCTATCGCAGTCAGTCAACCCACTGAACGGAGAATGATGGTCCTACTGAGAAGTTTCAGGTAGCCCTCGCTCAGAATTTCAGCGAAAGATATTAGGTCAGATCGTCGACATTTGCATGGATCGGATTCTGTCTCGACTCCGTTCGCGTCATGCTCGACGAACGAGGAGGACCACAGACAAAGCCTGCCTTCCCACGCAGCTGCTTGATGTTGTGAATCGATGTGCTCTCTCTGCTACTGGAAAGAAGTCGAAGACGGCCGTAAGACAGGTTGTGCATCAAGCCAAAGCATTGGCCAATGCCTTCAATTTGGTGGAGGAGTCGCTGGGTGCAGATTCTCGTCAACTGAGCATGGTGAATCTTTTAGAACACGCTTCTCAGTGCGATGTCACAGCGCTGAGCAAAGCGTTAATGTTCGATCAAAGCCTCGATCCGTCCCTTAGAAGCCATCTACCGAAGGCCGTCTCAAAACTTGCCCGCTACTTCGAGATTTCACGGTATCTGATCAACGCTGCGAGGACTAAGAGACACGTACTGCTGCACAATATCAAGATCGTAGCTGTGATGCATCCTGCATTCAAGCCGCAGCATCTGACTGCACCATTCCGGCCTTTTGGCGAAATGCTTCGAGAGAACGGCCGACAGACACACAAGATGACGCCTGCTGTGCGAGCAAGTGAATCACAGTACAATAATCGTCTGTCGGATGCTCGGGCCACTTGGAAAGTGCATGCAGAGATCCAGATCTTGATCTTCTACGAGATGGCGCCGCAGCCAGTCCTGCCGCGCATAATCAGTTGCAAGCAAGCTTGCTTGTTTCTGCTGCGACTTGTTCATTAGGAATCATGGAGTTTTCTGCGTCCCGGGTACTCATGGAAGAGTTTACAACACATGGACCTTACCTGCGTGGCCCAAGGACGTCGGTCCGATCTCTGCTCGCATCAATTCGGCTACTCGTCTTTTCATCTCCGAGTTGAGGCGCATCTGCCTCTTGAATGCAACACGCCGGAGGTACGGTCGCCCTCCGCCTGCCGAAAGTGCTGTCTTTGTTCTACAACCATATTCCTCAAGCTCAACGATTCGGCAAGCGTCGCCGCTCAGTCCGTCAAGCCACGAAGACAATCAGCCTTCCGCAATGAGATCCGCGGCTTTAGAAGTCTTCTCAGCGAAGTCGAATGAGACAATCCTGCCCCAAAGGACAGCCACCGGATCTGGTATCACCGCTGGGACTTCCGCTATCCTCATCGAAAGAAGGAGCAGTCAAAGCTCACTTCCCCTCAGTCTTAGTACCAAGAGCATAACCCTTACGCCGCACAACGACAGTACAATGTCCGGCATCGACACTCTTCCAATTCCAAGCGAAATCATCTTTGAAAAATCCTTTGATGCAAGCACAACCACACTAATCCAAGCAGACCCCCTGCACATATTCTTGTCGGTTGAGCGAGCATCGGAAAACCTCAGTGGCGGTCCGGACGCTGAGTCCCGGGGCACATTCTCCCTCTGCTTGGAGAGTCTGAACGACACCAGCCGCGAAGAGGAGCTCCTCGGACGAGAGTACCCTGTGGTCGATGTCGGGACTTTGGAATTCGACAGAGACTACACGATCGCTGTGGAAGCAGCTGCGTCCCCGAGAAGGATCGTGCTTCGCAATCGTACGCAAACGCTCCTATTCTCGTGGGAGTCTTCTTGAGACGGGACTAATCCTGGTGATTCGTGGACGTGGTTCTGGACTTCACGTGCAGAATTAGTGAGCGGGTAGCGTTGGGAATGCGAGATCACTAGGTCAATCGTCCTGTTGTTCATTGACTTCATCAAATCAAGGCCATCGAGATTGGCTGGAAAGTATGAATTGCACGATTCGATCCTCTAGTACTTTGGAACGTAGATACATGGATTTGGTATCTTGTCGAATTGTTGGCAGAGACCGCACTGTAGCAGACTAGGTAGATTCAGATGCCTGGCATTTTACGGTGTGGACATTGAGTGGGTGGATCTGGCGAGACTTTGGAGAATGACATTTGCAACATAATTGGAAACTTACGTCTGGGTGAAGATCACTGTAGTTCAAAGATCGCAATGTAGATGCACCAGACGCTAGCCACATCTCCAATGTCGGACCTCGACAAAATATGCGCATTTGCTGATATTGCTTGTCGAAAGCAATACCAGACCACCATCGTGAAGAGCCTACATTATCAAAGCTCGAAGCTATGCAATGTGATTTCTTCACGTTATTCTAAAGTTTACCCTGAGCGCGCCCTCATATCTGCTGTCACGTTCCAACTCCGCCAGCGCGTCGTGCTAGCCTTAGTTCAGAGAAAGCTGTGAAGAGCCCACGCATCGCATAGCTGGTTCACGGGAACACGAAGGCAAGCCTAGTAGTAACACGTGCTGCCAAACGACGCCTCAGAAAGGTAACCCCATCATCCCGTTCATGGAAGCGAAATCCGCATCAGGATCCGAGCAGAGCTATACCGCAACCCGAAGAGGAAATCACATACGCGATACCGAAGCTTGAACTAGCCTGCTACTCTCCTCAAAGAACGTAGCGCATCCTACCGACAAAATATCGATCATCAGCCTCAATCTATAGTCAGGTAATGACAGCCATGGTCGCTGACGACAAAACTTCACGCCTCGTGGGCACAACAATCACTCTCCACTGGCCAGGTCGTTCACAATCCCTCCCACAACGGAAGTCGGATTCCACGCCGCCCACACGTTCATCAGCGTGGTCAGCTGGCTGTGCCGAGGTTTGGGTTGGTGCGTTAGAGTGATCCTGAGATACCACCAGGGTTCTCGGCGCAGGAAGATTGTCATTCTGTGATTGGATCCTGCGAGGATGTGCACTCGCTAAAGTGCATTACCGAAAGCCGTAGTGGCAGAGAACCTGCGTGGTTCTTGGTTTTTTCGGCATGCCGTGCAGCAAGCAAGCCAATCGCATGGCGGGTTGTCGGGACCGCCGAGCCTGTTGGAGAGTAGTACGGTAGTATACTGGGTGATAGTGTGGGCTTGTTTTTGTTTAGGACAGCCGAGATGCCCGAGATGTGGGAGCAAACAGTGCTGTACGTAGGCTCTGGCGGCGACGCCGCAACTTTCTCGGGGCTGTAGCTGCACGTGGTTTAGCAGAGGGGAGCGACGCCATGTCTCACGGAAACCAAGATTTCTTCCACCAAACGGTGATCGAGGAAGAGAACCAATGCGCTAGTTTGGGGGAGGATGAGAGAGTTCGGTCGAGCTGGAGTTAAGGATGGCCGAAGGTCAGATTAAGTTTGGGGATAAGCACTCAGCTAGTCGGACGGGAGACAGGAGACGGCGGCTGGTGGTATTGGGAGATTTAGAGCTGTCTTGAAGTCTAATCCTACACGAAAACGGGACCTCATCAGCTCGACTTCATTCTCATCCTCCATACAGGTGAGCCCGTGACGGGTTGTGGCCGAGGCTGGCGGGTGTCGTCTACGCGGCTGCAGCCAATGTCTTGATGGGAGCGACGCCAGGGAAGAAGCTCGCGGGAAAGGTGGGGATGGGGATGCTTGCAGTGGTGCCAAAGGAATCCGCCAGGTCGGCCGCCATGGTGGGAGCGCTGTAGCCTGTCGGTGCCGACGTCGCGGTGATGGTGGTGGCAGAGTAGGCGTCGCCGGTGCCTGCTTCAAGACAGAAGGGAGCTTCGTCGAGGTTGGTGTAGGCGCTGCGGCAGGAGTACGTCTGGCTGTCGCCGCTTTCCGTCCACATGGCGAAGTCGGTGATGTCGATGCCAGTGCACGGAGCTCCGTCGGCGCACATGATTTTGATCGGGCCTCGTTCGCTGCCATCCGCTTCGCCGCCGGTCCAGTTGCTGATGATGATGTTGTTCAGCTGGACTCCGTCGCCAGAGACAGTGTCCATGCTGCTCCAGTATTGGTCGATGTCAAGCGAGTAAGCGTTGCCGTGGCTGATGAAGTTCTCCAACACAACGTTGGAAACAGTTCCAGAACCGCCGTTCGACTTGATCATGTACGCCTGGTTCGATTTCCAGGTATATACCTAGAACACAAGGCACAATTGTCAGCAGCCCATCGAAGAGGATCTCAATGCCATTTGCCCTTTCTGCACTTACATTGCGATACGTAATATTGCTCACATCCACATCCGCTCCCAACGACCCCATCGCACAACCTCCGGACCAGTTGCAGTAGATGTTTTCCACCAGAATGTTGGTCGAAGGAGACTTCACAGTCACACACTCATCCTTGTTGGTGACCATCACATCGTGGATATAGATGTTCGTCGACCACACATCGATGCCGTCCAGACCGCCCTCGTCTCCGCCGCGGATGAGCATGTTATAAACCTCTCCACTGTCGCACGTGTCCATGCTGAAATGGAAAGCAGGCGCATCGACCAAAATGATGTCGTGAACGCTGAAGTTTGTGACTTCGTAGAAACGGAGAATTCGGGCTCCATAGGTGCCATCCTTGTGAAACTCGTAGCCATAACCCTGGACCGCTCCCGCTCCAGTCGAGGAGAACATTTCAAAGTCAGAGCTGTGCTCGATGAAGATCATGTTTCCTCCATCCGTACCCGTGCGATAAATGGTGCCGTCGAGTTGGAGAGCCCACGCGTCGCCGCCACTTAAAGTAACCCAAGTGCTTAAAGCATAGTCACCCTCAGGAATCACAACCACTCCACCAGTTTTGCAAGCCTCGAAAGCCTGGTTGACGGCATCGGAAATATCTGTCTCGCCGTCTGCTTCAGCACCGTAATCGGTAATGTCGCAAGTCTTGACTGCTTTCTTCTCCGCAATGGTGGTGTTGGGTCCGACCGAGCCCGCGATATCAGCTGACTGTGCGGCGACCTGTGCAGTGACGGCCAGCAGAACGGAAAGAAAGATGGAAGATAACATATCGAGATCCTGCTCGATGCCAAGGAGGGAACGTGGAATCTGCAAGCAGCTCAGAACGAATGTGGAAGCTTGGAAAGCTTGAGTGAAGGAGTGACTGGGTTGAGAGGTGAATGAATAGAAATCAAGAGTCAAGCCTACCGCGACAAGAGTTGGCATTCCAGTACGCAAATGGTGCCAGACTGGCTCCAGTTCCACGGCGTGGAAGCGACCGCTCGAGACATGCTATGTGTAGATCATGGCGCCAGATATATTCGGAGAGAAATGGTTCAATGTACTTGAAACGCTCATAAGCGATGGCATGTGGGGAAGCGCGGACAGTATGTCTGGTCTGGGACATGACAGTGTAGTATATCGAGGAACGGGAGAGTCCTGTACTGAGTAGCGACGATGTATAGTGCAGAAGGCAGTGCTGTAGAAATGGGCAAGGATAGGAAGAGAGAGGTGAATGCATATTGGAGTTCCGGTTCGGATGTTGCCGAAAGTAAGATCAATCGCCCCCATGCCCGTGTTTGACACCTACAGGTAGAGAAACTTGTCACATATCACGCAGAAAACAGCACATCGCCCCACTGGAACATACAGCACAGCTTCTACCGGGCGGAATGAATACACTCGAGCGGGCGAGGCGCCACAAGCAGCGCAAAGTCCTGCTCATGGGCCGATCTGGCGCGGGAAAGTCTTCCATGCGCTCCATCATTTTCCAGAATTACGTGGCCAAGGATGTGAGACGGCTCGGCGCGACCGTGGACGTCGAACACAGCAACATCAAGTTCATGGGCAATCTGATGCTGAACCTCTGGGATTGTGGAGGGTGAGCATTTCCGCAGCCACGAAGTTCTGGTCGGTCGCTGATCGCTCCAAACAGTCAAGACTCGTTCGTCGAGTCCTACTTGACCAACCAGCGCTCTCACGTGTTCACATCCGTCGCGGTGCTCATATTCGTGTTTGATATTGGGTCGAAGGAGGCTGCGCCTGATATGATCAGCTTTGCATCGACGATCCGGGCACTGCAGGAATTCAGCCCCAACAGCAAGATCTTCGTGCTCATCCACAAAATGGACCTGGTGCCTCCGGATCAGAGAAACGCCGTGTACGCGCAGAAAGTGAAGGAGGTGCGCGCAACGTGTGAGGACGAAGGGTTCTCGGGCAAACAGGTCGAGTGCAGTCCCAGTTCCATCTGGGACCAAAGCCTGTACCGAGCCTGGACACAGGTCATCTACTTCCTTGTTCCCAACGCGTCGACGATTGAGAGGATGCTGCAAAAGCTGGCCGACCTGCTGGATGCGCGCGAGATGATCCTGTACGAGCGAACCACGTGCCTGGTGGTCACGCACATCACTCGGGGAGACGAGGCACGCAACCCGTATACGGATCGCTTCGAGCGCATCAGCAGCATCCTCAAGACGCACAAGCACTCCATGTCCAAGCACACGGGTATGATGCCGTCGGAAGTCTCCTTTGCGGAGATGCAGATCAAGACGGGAGCGTTCATGTTCTTCATCACCCGACTCACGGAGAATACGAACCTGGCGGTCGTGATGCCCTCGGACGAGGCAAGCTTCAATGCCGCCAGAGTCAACGTCCAGCTAGTGAGGCGGCAGTTTACGCATTTGGATCTCACCGAGAAGAAAGGCAGGGAGAGTCAGCAACATGGCACCTATCGCGACGACGATCGAGGGAGTGAAGGCTCCGATCACTATTCGCAGGGTCGCTTGAATGATGGGTAACCTTGACGGATGATGACAAAGATCGTCTGTATGGTCTGATATCAAGAGCCGAACGTGTTCCGTTCGCCACGACACAAGCCGTCTCATCGCGGACAAAGCGCATCCTGCCACGCTCCCCTCCCCCAAGAAGAACCCACACCCGTATCGCAAGGGAGGCATGCCAGGCTGTGGCGAAGTCACGCACGTTTCACTGCCCTCCTGTCGAACGAATTGCAGTAGTACAGTCGGCGACGCATGCACAAGCGAACACAAAAGTCCCTTTATCTGCGGGCCATGCGTGGATCATGTCGGCTACCACGACTCGCCCGGCCAGGAACCACCTGTCGCGGCCGAGGGCCCAGCACATGCACGATTTCCCTCCGTTTCACAAACCCAAACGAAAAAACGGGGTCCCAGAAGCAGGCAGACGTCCGAAGAGAAGCTCCCTGTCCGGGAGCCAGTGCGGTGGAGCTGAGAAGGGAAGAAAGTTGAGTCGTTCGCAGCCCGCCAGTGAGTTTCGTCTGACATGTATTTTACTTTCGGCACCGAGAGAGGGGGACAAGCATCCAGATTGCGCAGGGGTGGAAGATCCCAGCCGGGCGCGTTTACCGCGACGATGGGATTTTCTGGGACATGGTGGATGATGATTATGGTTTAAGCGACGCACTGCTAGTCGTGTTCCCCCCCCAATCGTCATGCATCCGCCGCATGCAGTTTACCGACGGGATCTTTAGACGCCGGGATTCAATCCATCAATCATTCCATCTCTCATCGTCGAAAGTCTATGCGCCCATTTGTACGGTGACTGTCCTGGATGATCCCTCCCTCTCCTCGTCATCTGAACCCCTTTTCTCATCCACCCCCGAGTATGCGCCATTTCATTGCCCCATGCGATCGCCTAAGTCGTTTTGTTCACAAAACCGAGGAAAAATAACAAGTCCCCTCTAGAACGCCGAAGACGCCGACACCGATGGCGCGCCCGCGACCGGACCGACCGACCGGACCGGCATTTGACCTGCTGCTGCTGCCTTCTCCGCGCTAGGCGGGTAGGTATTGTCAAACCAGTGTCGTATTGTGCGGGTCTGCTCGACCTACCGATGAAGAAAAACCTGCCGGGACCCTTTCCATCAGTCAATCAATCCATCCATCCATCCATCAATCGAATCCTCCCCAGGGTCGGATCAATGCTGCCGATTCGTCCGGTGAAAATTCGTAGTCTTTTCGTTTCGTTTCGTTTCGTTTCGTTGGTGTTTTTTGCCTTTTCTTTTCCGTCGCTCGCAGAACGTTTTCCGCGATTTGCTAACACGTACCTAAGATACTGATGATGATGATGATAAATGATGAATGATGATGAATGATGAGTAATCCTCCTAAATGAAAAACAATGAGTGTGCGACTTTTTTTTGGGCAGACAACGACGAATAATAATCAAGACCGGCTCGAATGTAGCTTGCGTACATACATACGTGTATACATACATAGATGCCAATCTAGCCATCTATATACCTATTTACCTACCTATCTATCCACCCATCGACCAAGTAAGGCCCTATAAAGTACCTAAATTACTCAGGAATTCCACCTCCCAAATCCGACTTAAAAAAAAAACACAGACCCTAGCCCTTCTATCTCTCTATCTCTATCTCTACCGACGGACCGAAAAAACCCGGCTATACAATTCCGAAGTTGACCAAAAATTTTCTAGCCAAGCTAATAAGTAAAGAGCTATATCAGGTAAAGTAAAGTAAAGTAGGTAGTTTCGGGATACCGAAAGCGGGTTCGAGGAACGGGGAGGGGGGGCGCTGTAGCAGTTTGCGAAGACGAGGACAGCCCGAAAACTGCCGTACGTGGTGGGGAGGTAGGTAGGTAGAGTAGAGTAGGGTAGGGTAGGTAGGTAGGTAGGTAGGTAGGTAGGTAGGTAGGTAGGTAGGTAGCTAGGTAGGTAGGCGGTTTGGGTGGTCCTGGGATTTCCGGTTTGGGACGGAGAACTAGGAAGTGTACATGCTTTCGAATCCTGGTACAGTGTAAAGATGTATACATAGAGAGGGAATGGCAAAGGAAAAGAGCGGACGACTGGTAGGCAACATCAGCGACAACAAGAAGGGAAAGAGAAAGAGACGAGAGGAAAAAAAGTCACTGTGGACGATGCGCAACTCGGCAGTGGCGGCGCATCAGGAGCCATCGTTCAACGAAAATGTGGTATCTGCAACAACAAGATAGCCGAGAAAGAAAGGTGACCACCCATTACAGCTTTTTTCCCCTCTCTCGTGTGATCGTCCACAACTCCCCCCAATGAATTAGTGGAGATGGAGGGGGCGAGGTTTCGTCAAAATCGTGCTGTGGTCCGAAGGCGCCCCCCTTCCAGATGTGCGCAACCCAAAAAACCCCCATGAGCCTGCTGTGCGGCTTACTCTCTGTCGGATATCGTGCGTGAAAGTCCCAAAAATAAAATCAAAATCAAACAATGCGTAGCCCACCGCTGGGCGTCCTCCCCCCATTTGTAGTAGGAATAGTAGTAGTGGCAGTGGTCGGTTCGTCTCGGAGGGCGTCAAAGTAGGCACGATCGGCGGCGCCGTAAATGCAGTCGTCTTCGGCGGTGAATTCCCGCTCCAACGACGAATGGATGCCCCATTCCCGACCCAACCAGCAACCGCTGCGAGCCGTGAACGGGTGCTTCAAGACGTTGTGGATCTGGTAGTAACGCTTCTCGCAAGCTTTGTCCTGGTCGCGCGCGCTGTCCCAGTACCGGGCGAGTTCGCGTAAGCATTCCAGGCCGCAGCTGATGAGGTCCAGTGTCACCTTCAGGTTCGAGTCGAGACCGCCGGCTCCCACCACGTCGATGGCGGCGAGGATGGCGTAGCCGGCGAACGGGGTCGTGAACGAGAAGGAAGCGATGTGGCCGTCCTTCTCCGCCATGTCCCATTTCGCAGCACGCAACGTGCTCATGACTTGCAGGATCTCGTGTGCGTGGCGATGAGTGGCGCGAATGTTCCGGGCGATCGATTTCGGGACCAGCGCGTGTCGTACGAATCGGTTCATCTTCACCAAGGAAAAGTGATACAGGATGTGCATGGAGACGTAGGGGCCCGCATAACCCCCTTTGATGCTGCGTTCCATGTTGGCCTGTGAGAATTGCAGCTGATCGGGAAGTCGTGAGGACCATCCTGACAAGGCATTCCGAGTTTGTTCGTGAAACTTCTCATACTCCTCCTCGTAGACAAGTGACGATCGATGCACGGCACGGTACGTGAAGTCCACGACGTCGCCCCAGATGGCGGACACCAGGACCAGCCAGGACACGGGCGACACGGGGCTGGAAGCCGTCAGGATGGTGTGCACGGGATCGACGATGCCGTTGTTGTAATACGGTGCTTCCGATTTGATGCTGCGTTCGTAGTGGTCGTCCAAGCATGGCAGTCGGAGGAAGATGTCTTGTGAAGCGATGACGGTCGATCTGCCGCCACAACACCGGTCCATGAGGAAGCCGGCCCAGAACGTACGTCGCTTGCATTCGACCAATTGGTCCTTGGAGAAGGCGAATTGGGAACGGCCTGGGTCCGAGACGTCCTCGTTGCAACCGTGTTCCGTGTGATATCGGAGAAAGTTGGCCGCATTCATCCCCGCCCCAATCAAGTCCCACGTGAGGTCGTTGGCGCCCTTGGCGAAATGATACAGACCGAGGAGCAGTCGAGCCTGCACGACCGGCATGCTGAAGCGACCTTGGTTGGCCTGGAGGGCATCCGCCGCAATGTTGGCACATTGCATACCGAAAGCCACGTACCCGTCGTCTGCGAAGATGGACCCGACGGCGAGCATGGCGTATAGGACCAATCTCTCGTTCTGGCACTTCTGCGGATACGCCCGCACCCAGTGGATGAAGTGATGGCGAGGAAAGACGCTATATGTGGCATCGTTCACGTCCTGAAAGAAATGATCGAGCAGGCGGAGGGTGATTTGGGGATCGACGGAGTAGGGATCTTCGTCCCAGGAAAGACCTCTGCTGTCGTGCTTCAGAGCGAGGGGGGACGGATGCTGTGGGCTCACGCCCACCGCCGCATTCGCAGTGCCGTTGATCGCGTATTGTGGTGAGGCCGAACGGTGCTTCTTCGTCACTCCTCCTGATGGAGAGTGATCTTCCGCACTCCGTCGCTTGTGGACGGGGTCACATTCATGATCGTGGTTGGCGGACGGAGTCGGATCTGATCCGCGCTCGCGAATGGGTGACGTGCCGCCGTTACTGGGCCAGATGGGGGTCGTACTGGTATCGCTTTGCGACTGATGGATCGGGGCTCTACACGACTTTCGGTTAGCGTGAGACACCGAATACGCACGGTGGAAGCATACTTTCGACACGGCCGCTTGGCCTTCTCGCACTGCAGGCAGCTGTTGGCACCCGGCTCACATTTGATCTTCTTTTCGCGACAATCCAGACAGGCCATGGCCAGGCGCTTGCGTGGCTTGTTTGCTTTGGTCAGACCCCACGCGGGATTCACAGGCTCCCCATCCACCTGCGTGGGCACGCGATAGCCTCCTTCGTAGATGTGGAAGGTCCCTTCGCCCGCGATCTCTCTCACCCCCAGGTACTTCTTGGACGATTCGGGCCCCGCCGCCGCCGCCGGGGTGAAATGATTGCTACCCGGTCGATCCAAGGAATGGCCTGGGCTGCGGTACTGATGGTCATCCGGTCCCGCGGGTGTGTACGGGCTGGGTACGCCATTGGGATAGTACGAGCTCGTCGACGCTTGGCGCGGCCGTTCACGGGCGTGCCCACCGAAATCTCGGGCGGAATCAGGATGTTTGCCGTAGGGGGATGGGGGCACCACCGAATGGCTATCATGTCGAGACACCGGGCTGGTTTCCAGGATGGGTAGTTCCAAGCGGCGCTCGGGTGGACCATGATAGGATGTGGCAGCGGGTGGATGGGAGGCGGGAGCATGATAACCGGGATGGCTGTAGTAGCTGTCACCGTTCTGTTGCGGCGCCGGGGGAGCATTCGTCGCGCTCCATCCATTGCTGTAGGCGGGCAGGCTGGGCGGTGGTGGTGCCGAGGTCAGGATGTCCTGTATTCGAGGTAGGCTCTGCGGCTGTGGTCGAAAGTCCGGCTGCGCAGGAGAGGCGGCAAACGCATCGGGTCGCCTTTGACTGGCGGGTGCCTCGTGGAAGGCGGGCTGGGGAAGGTGAGTAGTCGGCATGGGCTCCAGAGGGCGTGGTAGTTCTGGTCGCCGCGCATGGCTCCCATTCCCATATGGCAATGGATCGTGATGATGGCTCCCATCATGTCGCTCGTGATGCGGTTGGAAGGGTCGCAGCGGCGGCGCGGCCTGCGTGGCACCCGAGAACATGGTCTTCGGCCGGCGGAGTGATGGGTCGGGTTCAATGTCGGGCTGCCGTCATCGAATTGCACGCAACGCTGGGAAGGGTGCGCCGAGTTGGGCAGCTGAGCGGTTCATCGAGCGGTACCCGCCCGTCTTCAATCAGGAAGCCGGCAGGTGCAGAGGGCGTGGGAGGGACAGCGTGTGGCCGGGTGTCGAGCTGCAGCCGTGCCGGACGCGTACAGAGCGGGCAGGTGCAGTCGATGATCAGTATGGGAGGAGGTGGTGGTGGAAGGAGAGCAGTCAGTCGGCGCAGGCCAGTGAGCACCAGGTGGGCAGCGGGCAGGGTGGGCGGGATCGGGTGCAGATAAGGCTGACGGGGGAAGGAGGGGAAGGCAGTGTCGGGTCCCGAGTCAGAATGGTCGTGGTGGTGGTGGTGGTGGTCTCGGTGGCAGTGGCAGTGGCAGTGGCAGTGGCAGTGGTGGTGATGGTGTGTGGGTAGGGATTTTCCCAGGTGGTTGCTGGACGAAAGATGGACGGGATGCTGGTGCGAGGAATCTCGTTGGCTGCCGGCAATGCAGAAAAGGTTCAGCGTCAGCTGCCGGGAACGAGGGCGGCGAGCATTGTTATTGAATCCAGGGCGGCAGGCTCCGTCCAAGGAAAGAGTGGCCTCTGCTACCGTACCGTACCGTACTGGACGGTACAGCACTAGCCCGGGACGGTCGACCCTGGACGGACAGCCGACGGGTACAAGAAAAGGACAGGACAGGACAGGACAGGACAGGACAGGACAGCAGACGGGAGGGGCAATGAGTCGCAGGCGAACGTTATGGGCACCTAGCAAGGGCGCTGCAGTAACGAAGCCACAGCCGAAATGCGCATGCGCATGCGCCTGCGCCCGTATTCACTGCTGCTGATGGAGCCCGGTCAATCGGGAAGCGTGCAGCATGCAGCGTGCAGCGTGCAGCGTGCAGCGGGCCCAAATTCAAGGGACGTGATGCCCGCTTGCCGCGATGCTTTTCGCCTCACGGGAAGTATGTGTGTGTGTGTGTGTGTGTGTGTGGGTGGGTGGGTCATCAGAGTGGGCGGGGCGGGCAGACCAGGCAGACCAGGCAGGCCAGGCAGTGTGGTAAGGTAAGTTACAGTACAGTACAGTACAGTGGTCGGGTGGTGGACGGGAGGCGGCCGTAGCGCGCTGTGGGTGCGAGCGTGCATGGGAGGCCATCTGTGCCATGCCCTCCAGCCATGGCTCAGGATCAACAACAGTGTTCATTACAGTACAGCCGGGCTGGTGTCTGTGTGTGAGATCGGCCGATGACCACCCTCCACCTGCACAGGCCTGCACGGGTCTGCAGTGCCCTGCCACGGGAGACGCTCTGCTGATGACACGGGACGGGCGCTGACGAAGCAGGCTGCCCGTGCTGGACGCTGGACGCTGGACGCTGGACGCTGGACGCTGGACGCTGGACGCTGGACGCTGCTGGACCGTCCATGTCCATGTCCATGTGCAGTACTGTACGGTCGATGTCCTGTATCGTCCCCATCGCCCTGTTCGTTGATGACCATCGCGCCGCCTCCGCGACATGAGCGCACGCAGAGTTCGCGGCGGCAAGACCATGGGCGGGCACGTGCATGCGCGGCCGACATGGACGTGGAGTCCAAGCAGCAAGAGGCGCCGGCAACGCGTGCCGATCGTCAACCTGCTGCTCCCTGTCTGCCCACCACCCCAACCCACCGTCGAATGACGAGCCTCAGCATTCCCGACTCCACCCTCTCACGTCGGAGCCAGACGCCACCCGGCCCAATCATGCCTCCTCGTCCGCACCACTCACGGCCGGCGGGAGCCCGGGGACGGCATCAGGAAGCTTTCGCAGACGCCCACGCTCCCTGGTCGTCAACCACACCACCGCCTCCGCCGATCCCTTCCCGCACACACCCTCGCCCTCATGCCTCGATCGAATGCTAGTGCGCCCAGTCGACATGCCTGCACCGTCTCCACTTCGTGCTCGGCATCTTCTGCACCATGTCGAGAGCAAGGCAACCTCACCTGCACGGGGACCTGCTTCTCGCCCCGTCGAGGCCCCCCTCCCCCTTCTCAAACATGAACGGAGCAGCGTGAGGTGACTCGCGGGAGCAGAGCGTGCCGGCGCACGCAGCAGCGACGCGCATATCGCCCTCCCGTCCCCATCGCTCGGCAGACCACGAGAATCATCGTCAGTGTTTCGGCATGTTCACGCACTGCTGGTGGCCGTTGGCGCGGGAAACGGTGACGAGGCGACAGGTGCCCAGCTGCAGCGCGAGAAGCGCCTCTGTCGCCCCCCCCTCCGTCTATTTTAGAGTGAATGTCCGTCGTCCCCTCCCATTGGTGATGGAGGAGCGGACGTTCCAACACTGCGATTTGGCCCTTCCTTCATCCTGCTCGGCAACAAGTCGTGTGCCGCAGTGGAGCTCGACGTGCAGGCGTCACTCCTGGCGAGTGAGGGAGGAGGGCAACTGGATCGGACGTCCTTGTGCGGCGCATCGGTACCTATGCTCCTTCCCGTGTGATACACGCCCAGGAATACTTCATCACTGCCATGAACTGATGCACGCCCGCGCGACCAGTGGTGCTACGCGAGCCTTCTTGACGTCTAGCCGGCGACTGGTTCGGCGTATCAACATCTCCGACTCCCTACCCGAGATCCTTCGTTTCGGCTGAGACACGCACGTTTGCCCCGCCCCGTCCGGCCAATCACCCCCCGGACGCGGTGCACAGAGATGGCGTCACGCAGAGATGCAGGCTGGGGTAGTGTGGAAGGATGATGCCGGATGCGGTCCGAATAGGCAAAGTCTTGGACGTCGACCACGGGTCCAATGCAGGTGCGAACCTTGTAGGCGACCGATGTGCTGACCTAAGCGTCTAGGGCACAGCAAATGGTTCACATCTCCAGGAATCCTTTAGCCGCCGCCCAGTGCCACCGCGTCCGGTGGGCGGCAGAGGGACCGCTGTATACTGTACACAAGGGAGGAGACGGTCTCGGACACGGGGGCCGACGGTCGTGGGGGTCGTTGGGGTCCCGACCGAGAAACAGCCAGCGGTGCATGTGCAGATAGATAGAGCGGTGCTTCGGCACTGCCATGGGCAGAGCCGCACACCTCCTCTGGTGACACAGCGCGGCATCGTGAACAGGAGGGCATGCATCGATCGTGACTGCCTCTGGCGTCGTGCGGCTGAGGACAATCACACGCGATGTACTCTATTGTAATGTACCTACTGTAGCTTCGTGGACACGCGAGGAGTCGTCTGCTGGTGGCGGCAACGGCCCAGTTTCGTCATCCAGGATGATGCCGTCCGCCACATCGCCATGCTTATCGCCCATCCACAGAGCCGCAAAAGTGCCCGGGCCCGGGCGCGGGTCAGGAAGGGGTGAGCAGGTACGGATGTCGAGATCCGTGGTGCACGATCGCCTGCACCCACTACCCGGTCGGCCACCCACGATCACGGGCGTGTCTCATTTGCCGGAGACACTCTGCGTCTCTATCCGAATCGACACCGCCAGCACAAGCGTGGAAATTGCAGCCGTCGTCTCTCTCCCCCCCCCCCCCCCCCGTCTCCATCGGGTATGTGTACAGGACAGGACAGGACAGTATTGAACTGTACTGCCTCGCTTCGCCCATCATCTATCTGCTGCCGACCTTCCGCGAAATAAGCAGCGGCCGAGACGGCGACCCCGCGTGTCACACCAAATCATCAGAAGCGATCGAGCAGGATGGCAGACGAACAGAGAGAAAACACCTCCTCCTCCTCCTCCTCCTCCTCCGCCGCCGCCGATCCTTGCTCCTCCCGTCCCTCTCACGTGGGTGTAAGACACGGCGCTCTGCTTAGCCCGATCAGATGTGCCAAATGATCCAAGGTTCGATGGTGAGGGGCTGATCTCGACATGGAGGACGATGCACCAAAGCGATCATACCGCACACATCATCGCGAAGGGCCAGTCTCGGGAGGTCCATCTCGGCATGGCGCTCCTCCCTCGGACGACGCAAATATCTGACATGTCGTGAGCCTCTCCCGGCCGTATATAGTCCGCCTGATTCATCCATGGTAGCCATATGGATCGTGTGGAGACGACGAGTGGCTGAAAACAAGCATTTACCTCCGAAGTCTGTGCCATGGACACCAATCTCGCAGAAGCACTTCCACGTTCCGGCAAGAGTGTCTTTGCTCCTTCGACAACCATGGCACAGAGACATTACTCCGGAGACAATCAACTTCTCCAGGGGCACCGGCAGGGACGTACAGTATGTGCGGTACGAAAACCACTGAGATGTCTCGGTGGAACACGGTCACAGAACACCACGTAGCGAATATCTCGCCAATCACTTCACCGAAACTTTCGATTCGATGGTCGTGAAGGCGGAAATCACTCTCCATCTCCAGTCAATTTGCGCGGCCCGCACGAAGGCCTCTCACTCACCCAGTGATCAATGAGATGTGTTTCACTGCATATGCGGCCTCCGCGGCCGCCGCGGGCAACGAGTGTACCACCCATGCTAGTGCATTGCAATACAACACCCCTTCGTGCTCGTGGGCACGGGTGGGCGAGGGCGTCATGCGGGGACGAAGCACAGTGGACGCCACAGTTTCATCATGGGCGAGCACTCGATCAGATGTTGGGATGGCCAGATGGAGGTCGTGTAGACCGACACATGCGATGCAGAGCTCCTCTCCCTCGGACTCCGTCCAGCTCGTAGCCTATCATCATCGCCCATGGTCGGCGCGGCTGACCATGACACGCATACACACACACACACACACACACCTTGGTGATGCAGCGGATATCCGCACCTCAACTGAGTCCGTGCTGCTCGAGAGCATTGTTCGAGAGTGGGCAGTCCACCCTGCAAGCATCCACCACAGCTCTGGTTGGGCCGCTTCATCTAACAGCCTGATGGTCTGGCCCACCCCTTCGACGGGATGCTATAAGTGCTGATGAGACTGATGGCTTCAGCGACAAACCACCATGCATGCTGCCCAACAGTGCCATCTAAATTGGGACGTGATAGGCTCATGTCTTCCGACCGAGTCACAGCTTCGACCACCTGCCAGCTATTCTGCCACCGAAGAGTCATGCTCGTTGGAGGCAGCGGTTGCGACGGAAGTGTTTGGCAAGTCCTAACGAGGCGGCATGGCATTCTCGCTCCCAACGACAGGAGTCCCGCCGCGTTTGCACGCTCGCAAACTTTATCAGTCTGCCCTGGTTGGGGACGTCGTACGGAGCGCGATCATAGAGCTAGACCGATACGTTGACCGTGATCGTGGCCTGCAGCCTCGCGCCCCTCCGTAACTGGTTCATCGTCGCTTGCAGGCAGTGAACGCGGGAAGAGATGAACACGCCCCAAGTCGGCGAAGATGATCTGTCACGGCCGGAGTATTCGACGGAACGATCATTCCTCGAGCCTTACCACCCCGCCAGGACCACGCCATCCATCCAACGTCCCTGCATCATCGAACCTGATGGCACTGCGGTTGAAAAGTCCGTTGGGGCACAACATACTTCATTGCTCCCGCGTACCCCTGCCCGGCCAGCGAGCGAACGCACATGCCCCTCACATCTTCATTCCCTCACGGCAGCTCCCACATGGACAAGAGTCGAAAAGCATGTCATGCCAGACGTCCAATTTGCTAGCGTCCAAACAGACTCTGACACTAGGATCGATCTCCCCTTTTTTGTTCGCTGACACGCGCAAAAACAAAACTCGTACTAGTGAATCAAGCTTCGCAAAACAACCAGATCGATAGGCGAGCTCGATCCGCCGTGCTTCGTGCCGCGAGTGCCACATAGATGATGAGATAATAGTCGCCGGCCGCTGCCCGACGCCACGGGCGCCTTCGTTTCTTGAATTTTGCTGGGCGTACAGCACGGCACGAAAATGTCTTTCCCCCATCATCATCATTATCAACCGCAGCAGCCGCTCGTATGTCAATCCGAAGCAGTCGCCTTGATCATCTTCTCGCGTGTATGCGTGCGTGCGTGCGTGCGTGTCTGGCTGGACCGCCATCTGCTGGCTCGGCTACCGCAAGGGCTGCATCTGCGCTCATCTTCCAGGCCTACTGTACTACTAAATTAAATTCAACGAAGACAAGACAATAATAATCCTACGAAACCGACCGACCAACCAGTCGAATACTTCTGCTCGTTCCTGGAACCCCCCCGCATTCGCACTAGCATTCTGCATCACTGGTCGCTCCTTATTCAGTCATTTATTCGTTCGTTCGTTCATTTATCACGCTCGGCTTCCGCTCAGCTCCCGAGCACGAATCACAAATGACCCTCGCATGCTTGAATTCATCGCGTCGCTCAAATCGTACCGTATCCTCCCATCATTACGACGATGACGATGGCGATGAACACCGGATTGCACTACGAAAAGGAGTCATAGAACTAGCCATCTTCTCCTTCTCGCCCGCCCACACACTCACCTACCCAATCGACGAAGGTTGAGATGCTCCAGCAAGTCAATCGATAATAAAGGTAAGCGTTCAGCGGCCCGGCCAATGCCGACGCCGATGCTGTGGGTCCCAGGCCCGAGCGCGCGCGCGCGGAGTTCCAGGCCCGTTGATCCGGTGAGATTAGCGAAAACCCTTTCTATAGTCTGTACTGTACAGAAATGTCGTATGACCCTGTCTGTTTGTTCCCTTTTCCTTTTTCTTTTTTTTTTCTTTGTTTCCTCCTGTCTAATCCAGTCCCGTCCCAGTCCCGCTGCTGCTGGTTCCATCGCCAAGTATGCCAAGTCACCTTTCTCCTTCCTTTTTTTTTTCTTTCTCTTTGCACACCACATACTAACCCCAAGATGATTCTTATTGTAAGGTAGCCTTATTAGTTCTCCTGTCCTGTCCTGTCCTGCACAGTAGGTCCCTAAATGCCGCTGCCTGCTACTGCTTGCTACTGCTTGCTGCTACTGCTACTGCTACTGCTTATACGGGATTGGGTTTTGTAAGACCTGGTTTGGGGATAGGTCGGTTTTTTTCTCTTGGAAAAAAAGTAAGAAGAAAATGAAGGGAAAGGGAAGGGAAGGGAAGAGCTGATTCGGGGATTTTACACCACAAGGGAATGCAATATGCGTACGCGGGCGTGGACTCGATGCTATAATCCCTCCGTCTCGCGGTATCGAAGTATCGCCAAGAGGGGAAGGGGACAGTAGTATCAGCGCATCTGGTAAAAAAGGACCTGGGGCCGAGAATCCCTATTGCCGATGAATGACTCGGTTCTTTTTTTTTTTTTTTCTCCTTTGCATATGATGCGTGAGCGGGATGTGAGTGGAGGATCTTTCGAGGTTGGACAGAAAAATAGGACTTGACTCCGGGGGCTCGCAACCACACTTGTTTGTGTTGCTAAGGTTTTCTGTATCTCGGATCGTTGCGAGCGGTGGCGCATTTTTCTTTTCCTTCTCGTCTTTTCGCACGATTCTTGCGACGAAAATTGTATGGTCGGTGTCTCGGTAACATCCATCGAGATGGATGGTAGGAGTGCACTTGGTTGCCCCCTTAACGAGGATCGTTTCTCGCGAATCAGCCTCGCGCCGATTCTCGTCTGTCGCCGCATGACATGGAGCATGGCATTAGACGAAAACGCAGCCGGTCTTGGGGAAGAACTTTCCGAGCTGTGCGAGGCCGAGGGTGTCAGGTCGTCCTTCTTTTTTTCCTTCTCCGTCCATGATCGTTTCTCAACGATTCAGCGCGCGCGCCCAAGAGAAAGTTTGACGCTGGTGAAACTAATGTGTCTCACACAGACGCATTCTTTTCCCTATTCCTCGCCATCTTGTGGAGGTAACGGGCTTCGCTGATTCGCTAGAGCTAAAGATCTGATAGCGGGAGTGTATTGGCTTTCTTCTAGAACGATGGGTTGGGAGGCTGAGACCGCTTCTATAGAGGTGGAGGCTTTGGGTTGTTGGGTAGGGGGCCCGGAGATGTTTAAATGTGGCGTTTTGACGTCGATGGAAGGTTGGAAATCTTTGGTTCACACGTGCCTGGTCGTTGCCCACGAGGCGGGCCATGCGGTGCTTCGAGGGATCAGCGACCTCTCGAGTGCAACGAAGACGATGTCACGAACCTGGATGTCAGTCTGGCTCAGTATCGGCTTGGTCTTCAGTGGCCGACTCGCTCTCCCACAATGGTCTGCCCGTGCGAGAGGAAGATTGAGCATTTCGAGAATTCTACATTCAATAGAAAGACCATTCGGAGGCAGAGGCCATTTCTTTGGCTGGACTCTTTTCAGCATGGACCTTGAGATGTGTCAAAAAAGCGTAGCTCATCTGTGAAGGATTGCTGGATCTCACAGTCAGAAGGACGACTCGAAGGCACAGGTTGTATCTTTCATTGGACACGCTTCAGCATAGACCTTGAGCGTGGCTCCTCATAAGTTACTGCTGAGCAGTCCAGATTGCTACGACTGATCCCATATCTACGTTCCATGTACGCAGCACGGCCAGTCGTCAACATCTCCACAAGCTCACTCCACGTAATGCTCACCCTAATATGTCGACGGAATCTGCGAGATCCTCCCACCATCAATCACAGTGATATTGCCATTCAAGTACGCACCCGCAGCACTCGCCATATACAACACCGTCCCCGCCATATCCGCCGTACTACCCAGGCGCTCCGCCGGGATGAAGTCCTTCGAAAATGCCCCCTCCGTACTCGGGTCTTGCTTCGTCTCTCCCGCCGCCGCGATCATGCCCGCCGCGAGATCACTCGGGAACAAACCCGGAGCCAGGCCATTCACCCGAATCCCATACGGCACCAACGTCCCCGAAAGCCCTTTGATCAAATGCGTCGTCGCCGCCTTGGTGAGCGGGTAGCACGAGAAGCCTTTCGGATTGCGTAGATACCCGGCGATCGAGCTCGTCACGATGACCTGCGATTTGCGTCCGGGACAGTTCTGTCGTGCGTTACCGGCCGACAGGAGGGTCAGGAAGGCGAAGATGCTGAACGCCACGCCCGTCACGTTGCACGCGAAGCCATCTGGAAGGCAAAGAGAAAGACAGAGGTCAGATCAGCGCATACCGACCTCATCCAACAGAAAGAAAAAGGAAGGAAAAAGAAACGGAAAAGAGAAGAAAAAAACCTCCTTCTGCCCCAGCATTCCAACAACGAAGAAAAAAAATCCCCTTACCATTCCACTCCCCCATCTCCCTCTCCATCCACGCCTCCGCGAACTCCTCCACACTCGCCCCCTCCCACGGCTTCACCTTGGGCACCTTCGGATACACCCCACTGTTGCAACACAACACGTTCAACCAACCCACCTCACTCCTCACGCGGTCCGCGATGCGTCGCAGGTCCGCTTTGACCGTCACGTCGCCTTGCACGGCCACGATCGTGTCGGGAGCCAGTCGTGCCGCTTCTTCCAGCACCGCGAGCCGACGGCCGACGATGTACACTTTGTGCGCGCCGTTGAGGGCAAAGGCTTTGGTCATCATGAGGCCGATGCCTGGGATGGGGAGAGGATGGGGTGAGATTCTTTTTCTCCTCTTTGTTTGGGATGAGGGGGAGGAAGGGGTGGGTTGGTCACCTACTTACCTGTGCCGCCGCCGGTGATGAGGACGACGAGGCCTTGGACGCTGAAGAGTTTGCTGGGGTCGACGGTGTTGGGGTCCATCTGGGGTGTGTCCTTGTGTATGGTTGCTTGGGGCAATGGATTGGTTTGGGAATATCACATTGACTGAGTCGTTGGGGTTGATGATTGAGGTTGGCTACAGAAGCGAGCGAGCGAGCTCTCGCGTATGTGGAGACAACTGAGTTCTGACCTGCATATAGTAAATGCAGGCAGCTTCGGGTGGGTCTTCCTGTCTTTTCGAATCATGGAGATATGTGTTCTTCGTCTTGGCACCTCTATCGAAAATACAGTACATTCACGCAGGGTCTGCTCTGACTATGGTCCCTGGAGTCTGAAGGCCTGACTCGGACTTTGCCTCACAACGAACTCTGCCTCACGTCGAACTTTGCACCACTGAGTCGTGCCGTCTTCACATCCGGCGGCATACTTTATTCAAGTACCTTGTCCGACAACGGGGACCAATGCGTGTGATCATCACATGCATATGAAACGTCCGGGATACAGCATTGGTTCTATATGCCTGCTGCCTCCTCCTTCGAGCACAGCACCCTCTGACTCAGTATTTTTTCCTTTCGGGGGACGACTCATGTCGGACTCTATCCATTCCTTCGGACCTCCTTCTTCTTGCAGAATCGTTCTGCGGCTCGCACACAGGTACCGAGGAGTCTAAAGTGCATGACTTGATCTTCCGAGTGGAGTCGAAGATCCCGTCCGCATGGTTCTGGGAACAAGGGCGAGTCGTGAGGATTTTCGTGTCGTGTTGTCCGGCTGGGCTGTCCCGTGTACAAGCAAGATTGTGGTTGGCAGCGGAGAGCGAAAGGGTTATCACTTGTATGGGTTCGGGGATCGAGTGACGTCCATCACGATATCGCGCACCTGAGAGCGACTAGTCGTGTGGGAACTACTTCCTTGTAGATGTCGTTAACGTGCTCGCGATTGAGGTCGCGGACGTACTTGCCAGTGCATTCGTTGGTGCACTTGAGGTGGCGACGCCAGCTGGGTTGCACACGCAGCTTGAGGCACAGACGCAGACCACATTCTGTGTCACGGTGAAGAGCATCTGCTGTGTCATGGTCGAGGTAGTGGCAGAGGAGGTGGTAGAGGACTTTGTGCCCGTCGAAGAGCCGGTGGTCGAGCTACTTGTGGGAGAGATTGTCGTCGGAGTGCTGGATGTGCGCGTACTCGTGCTTGGCGTAGATGTGCTCGATGTTGTATTGCTGGCAATGTTACCGACCGCCGAACCGACCCATGCGTTCCAATTCGTGATGCCATTGGGACAGGAGGTCGAAATGTCTCGGCCGGTCTGGGTCAGTACTGTAACGCCGTTGCGAACGAGCGAAATGGTCACAGCGCCTGTTCTGCCGTTGAAAGGCACACTTCCATGATACATGCCGCTGCCGCCAGCGGGTTTGGTGCTCCAGGTAGCTGTGGTGTTGAAGCCGCCGATGCTGATGACCGCATCCGCAGGCTGGGTCATGAAGGCGTCGAAGAAGATCATATCTTGGACGATATCTGTAGGTGCATACGTCTGCTGGTTGTGGCCCGCGTCATTTCCAGATGTACCACCAGTGCCGCATGAATTTTTCGGACTCAGCCTGTACCAGAAGGAGATGGTATCATTCTTCCCCGAGAAGGATCCACTCTTGTACATGTCGATCCAGTATGGAAGCATGGTTCGCCACCCGTCGTGAGGCATGTTGTCGGCATAATTGTAAGGAGCGTTCCCATATGTGAAAGCGCTCGCGTCCTTGGATCGATAGGGCCCTATGTAGTGCGATTCTGGCCTGGGTCTGGTCAGCATGAAGGTTCTTGACTATGGATGCATCTCGACTCACCAATCGTTCCAGGATATGATCTGGACCAATTCAGGTTGAAGTGACAAGACCTGACTCCATCTGTCAAACCACAAATCGTCACCACGCCACAACCAGTTTTTTCCATAGTTCGGAACGTTCGCGAAGAACCATGGCGAGACAGCCATCATATACGGCTTTCCTTTGAGGGCACTGATATAGCTGTTGTCGCTGTTGGTGGTCATGTTGTTGGGGCCGCTTGGCCATGCTTCCCACGAGAATAGTCCATCTGCAACACCGCCACCAGCCGATACGGCATTAGAGGCACCTATCGATGCCCAGTCAGGCATGAAGAAACATCCTGTTTGGCTCTTGATGTTGCTCCAGTCTCCCGCTTGCTGCGTGCCCTCAAAGGTGGTCGCGATCGGCTTGCCATTGTATTGCATGTATGCGCCACTGGAACCGTACTGCTTTAACAAGCTAATGATTTTGTCCTGTGCCCATGCCCCGTTCCCAGCATAGTCGAAGCTGTTGACGCGTTACTCGTGCCCTTTGAAACAAGTATTGCTCATGAGATCACGTACCTAAAGAAGAGCTTGAAGCCCATGCTGTTCGCCGCCGTGAAAGCATTTGCAATTTGCTGGACCTGCGCATCATTAGGCGCCGGACCTTTCAGGTACAGCGAAGAATAACGTACGGTGGTACTATCCGGATTGTTCGCAACATTCAGAGCAAAGCCATCGATATGTGCATCCTGCGCCGCTTGAATATCCTGTTGCCACTCCGACGAACTATATGAATAGCAATTGGCCATCATGAAATGGGCTACGACCGCTTTCGCATCGACCTGTGCAGCCCCAATGAGTGCAGACGCCATGACGGCAAGCCAGTTCATGCTCGCGGTTGTTACACGGCAGTAGGGAAAAGACACAACATGAGAGGTACCGTGTCGTGGTCGCCCGGTAATATGCCCGCGCCGGGCATGTCGAGCGAGGTCGACTTATACATGCAGGAGTCGACTACACCCGCCCTGAAGTGTCTGAAAAGCAGCCACATGGGGCTTCGAGGCGCTTACTGGCGTTTAGTCTCAGCTGGTGATAGCCGCCCTTCAGAAGGTCGCTGATTCGTTCCTCGCCACCATTTCACCCAGCATAGCGAGTGTTAAGGAGGCACGGCGAAGACTTCTTCACGACGAAACCGCCATGTTCGTGGTCTAGATGTGGTAGGATCGCGGCAAAAGTCGTGTGCTTTCGTCTAGTACATAGAGAGGATTCTTCACAGGGTGCAATGGCTTGCAATCTGCCGACCAAAGCGGCTGCCAAGTGGATCTAGTCCTGCCACGTCGGTTCTACCGACGTCTGAGGAGAAGATGGCGGTCCCGAAAAGGTGAATAGTAAGTCAAAGCGTCAGCCTTATAAGGAGAAGCGATATGTTGGGGTGGAGGGACAAGGTTCGGCGGGGCTGCGAAAAACACATACCATCTAGACTTCTGACACGTGGGAGGAGTCTTGGCTGTCTCGAAGGGGAATAGGGGCATCAACGGTCTCTCCTCTGTACTTTCCACTTGGCCTTCCTGATGATCCTTGATTGAGATCGTCTTGTCGACCCAGGGGTGAGACGAGCGTTCACGTTGCGGCACAGGGCTCCTAGCATCACGCTGCCACTCACTATCGCTGACTGAGTACCGTCACGAACGATACCGCGTTTCAGTGAACCATTGGGATGGATTTAAATTCGTGCCAAAGGCTCATTTCATCGCCTCCTTACTCTCTTCTACATGTCCAAAGCCATAATCCTCAACCTCAATTGCGTTCGCAGGCTGTCCGAAAAGCCTAAACACCAGCGTGATGACTCCCGACCAGACGATGAAGCTTTGAATGGCGTGCATGACGGATACGCCCCACGCCGTATCTGGGTGGATGAGTTCAAAGAGTTTCCCTCCCATGGGTAATTGCTGTGCGCGAGTGACCAGAGGTCGCATCTTCCTCTCGTACTGGGCCAAAGCGGCTTCGAGATTCTCCGGATGCTGCGAGAGGGTTCCAGCAAGGTTGTATGCCCCGTTCAATGCCAGCGTGGTGCCCATTCCAGATATCGGAGAGGCGCAGTGCGCCGCATCACCCAGGAGCACGACGCGACCTTTCGTCCACTTGGGCATATGTACCTGCGCGATCATATCGTAGTAGAAGTCGTCAGCCGCATGCATTTCGCGGAGAATGCGTGGCGTCTGCCAGTGAGCGTCCTGAAATTCAGCGGCAACGACGGCCTTTTGATCCTGCATGCCTTTTCGACCATTCGAAGCGGCATCGTCCAGCTTGGAGTCCTCATCGCCGTGCATGATCATGAAGAGAGCGGCCCGGTCCTTGGCATCGCTGGGTCGAAGCATGATGCTTCGTCGCCCGGGTGCGTGATACCACTTCCGCCATAGAGTGTCGGTGGAGTCGCTGGGCATGCTGAAGAAAGCGCCATACCAGCCCAGCTTTTTGATGTGTTGGGCCTCCGCTTCTTCGCCCCAGACCAGTCGACGTGTATGGCTCTGCAGTCCATCGGCACCCACTACCAGCCCAAAGCTTCGCCTCAGGCCACTCTTCGCAAAGCAGACCTGCACCTGATCGCCGTTCTGGTCGATCGACTCCACGTAATCGCCGTATATGTACTCAATTCCAGAACCGCCTTCAGCTTTGGCGTGGTCGGAGATCTGTCGACTCTTCTCAAGGAGGATGTCTGCGAGGCGACCCCGCATGATTTCGATCTCGCTCGTCCCTGTTTGGACCTTTCCGGATTTGTCGGCTGCTGAGCGAGCCCATACGGTGCCATGGTCATCCACGAATTCGACGCCTTCTTCGCCGGTGGTGGATGAGCGGATGGCATCCTCCAAGCCCAGCTTTCGAATGATGCCGACTCCAGTGCCTCGGAGATCAACATTCTGGCCCTGGGAGCGTGGTCGCGAAGATCTTTCCAGTATCGTGATTCTTGGTTTCTCGCTTGCCGGACCAGGAGACAGGAGGATGAAGCTCGCCAGTACTGGACCGGCAATGCCTGAGCCGATGATGAGTATTGAGGATGGCATTGTTGGGATGTTCTATTGTATGCGTTTACGGTTGGATGCTGAGAATGACCATCTCCATATTCTCGCTTTCGATTCAGCCATATATAGCTGAAGACAGAGCTCTCTACCAGTCGCTCACTGTCGACAGTCGAACGTCAGTATAATATTGTAGGAGCCAATCGGCGTGTCCGCTCAGCTCGGGTCCTTTGGTTGTCCGAGGAAGACGCCCGAAAGCAAAGCGCTTGGGTGCGGATACGGGGCAAATGCCACACGGCTGCCGTGGTTAAGACTTCAGAGTGTGTCATGGCGCGTACAGGAGGATCATGATACACGATATGACGGCGTTGTTGATATGTGAAGAAGACTGTGCCAAGTACTGTATGCCTGGCAAAACCAAAGCTTGGCGCGAAGCTTCTTTCGCGTCGTGGCCCCAGTAGAATTACGTGTAGCCTTAGCCAAACTATTCGAAGTATTACTCGACCTCGCCTTTAACACCACAGAGCACATCACCAGCAACCATGGCGGCTTCCGGAAAGCAATCGCCGAAGACCATGTCCTCTCGACTGGTGAGCCAACACCAGCATAACTTCCCCCAACATGTACTGAGTGTATGCAGGCCGGCATGAAATTCATGCAGCGCAGTGCTCCTTCGACACCCAGTGAGCCACCGAGCAAGCGGCAGCGACTTTCCACGGGCACGCCTACCGCGAGTCCACGGGAAGATACTACCAGCGAAGCGGTGGAGCGCGCAGCCGCAGAGAAAGGCGACACAAAGTGGTACCTGAGCTTCAGGAACCCCAATGCGCCTGCGACTCAATCACCACTGCGCATAGTTTCTGCAGGATATGCTGCTCTAGATGCGCAGGCCAGCCGCACCGACAACATCAAAGACGAAGACGACGAAGACGACGACGACGACGACGACGACGCGCAAATGCCCGGCAGGGTCAGCTATGGCAATTTCAAACGCACCGCTCAGAGACAGCCTAAACCTGAACAGTCAGAGTCTAGCTCAGATTCAGACGACGAAGATGGTGACGACGAAGAGGACCCGACCGGTGTCAACGCTTTGATCAAGCAAGGTCGCAAGGAGGCTGCCGAACGCGCGAAGGCTGAGCTTAGAGCGAAGAAGGAAAAGGACAATTACGAATCACAGCGTCTGGCGCAGCAACGACGGAAGAATGAAGTCAACTTGAACAGGATCACTAGCATCTCGAATCCTGGCGCTGGCGGTGGTGGCGCAGGCTTGGCCAACATGGTATGCCACAACTGCAACGAGAAGGGCCATAAAGCCGCAGACTGCCCAATGAAGAGTTCGAACAGAGGCACGTCCAGGCTAAGGAAGCCATGAATGGGACGTGCAGGACATCCGCTTTATCCCTCGGATTGGACGGCTTGTATTGCGCCTAAGGATGGTTTCGGAGCATCGAAGTATTTGTGCACCTCTGGATTACATTCTGGGTACCACTAACAAGCGGAGCGCCCACTCAGCCCAGCCGTATGGCACCCTCGTCTGACTGTCAGGTCTTTCGCCCTATGGCCGCCACTCATACGCGTATGGTAAGCTCAGCCCGTTTTGTAGGTAAACATGACTGGCCCAACGCCCGGAGTATGAGGCGTGACTTGATAGCAAGGCGGTCAAATACCCTCTAGGACATCGATGAAGCATGAGCAATATCTGCTAGCTTCTGACCCTTGCCCACGACGACAAACGGTTGCTTGTCAAATGTCGTATCTTCGTCGTTGACATCATGGACAGTGTGTGTCTTTGTGCTCACAGACAACATATGTGTGGTCCACGAGCTTGCTCGATGAACAATGCTTTCTTCGATGCTGGCTCAAAGACCTGCCAAGTACATCGTCTCAGTATCTCCACCCGCCGTCGAACCTCTCATTACATAGTCACTCAAACGAGGCGCCAGCGATAACCACTTGGCGCTGTTTGTAAAAAAGCACGTATCGTCATTGCTGGGCAGAACGATCTTTGCTCACTAGCGCATCGGAACAGTCTTAAGCTCCAGTCAGCGTTGTGTCATCCGACGCCCGCATCCGACAATTCTCCTCTTCCTTTCTTTCACCCATCCCATCGGAAGCTGACGAACGCCACCACCATCAATTCAAGAAAGCATATGCTAAGTGGCACGCGCACATATCGCAGAGTCTGAAGCGTGGCGGCAAAATTGGCATTCGCACCTCTCCTGCTCGCCTGACTTGGCAAGATCAGACAGGACCGTATCAGACCTCTACAGCACGATGGAAGGCCGACATCCACTTAGATCCGACACAGGCAGCGTGCTATACGAGTAGAGCCGGGCAATCCATTCACCTCGATTCCGTTGGGAACTTGACCACATCATCAAAGGGGCATTGCCTGAACCAAAGTGAAAGTACTGCAGTCGACATCTTTCGGTCATCTTAGCCCGACTCAGACCTCCTGGAGAAGCTCTTACCTCTTCGCGAGCATGGACTCTGCCCCTGTAGAATCAACGACGAAACGACGTCGATTGGAGCGCGTCATAGCCGCATGTGATCTTTGCAAACGACGTAAGGTCAAGTGTGACGGAGAGCACCCGTGCGCCTATTGCAAGCGGAAGCGTCGGGCAGACACATGCAACTTCACCGCACCTAGGCCAAGGAATCAGGTCCGTTCCGCCGGCACCACTCCGATCGTTCCCGATCAGACCTCCGTGGCTGAGGCTACTGCACCTCACGCTGCCCTGGATCGCAGCTACAGCGAGGGAGCTTTACGTCCGCGAACGCACGAGCGAACAGGAGAGAGTGGTGTGGAAATCTCATCCACTGTCAGCAGGAGTGACCATCAAGAAGATACCGTGGTGCCTCTGGAAGGACGCATTTTGCGAGACGCCCAAGGCAAAGTCATCTTCATTGGTGATTGCGCACCCTTGTCCTTCCTACAGACCGTAAGGCACCTTATTGCCTCGGAAGTGGATGCCGAGAGCATCCCACTTCAAGCCACGAGAGACTCAATCATCGAAGTCACCCATATAGGCTCTAAAGATCAGCATCACTCGTTGGCGGTAGAGTTGCATCAAGTCCAATCCCTCGTACACGAATACCTCGTGGCAACAAGCGGACTTGCCGACCTCTTTGATCGTGATGAATTGCTGAAGGAGCTCAAGACGTGGGCGAGTGGCCTTACTTCACATTCGAACGATACAGCAGCTGCCGTGTTCTTTTTGGTTCTTGCCGTGGGTGCTCAAGAGAACAATGAAGCCAAGGCCGAAGCTTGGTTTAAGCACGCGAGGGATATCCTATTGAAAGACATGACGAGCAGTATGCATGTTTCTACCGTCCAGGGATTCGCGCTCATTGCCATATTCATGTTACGAGCTTTCCAGCCAAATGGTGCTTACTTGTACTTCTGTAAGCTCACTTTGTCTTGATCCTCCCTCGCCCTGTTCTGCGATGCTAACTGGTCGATAGCATTAGCCACGAGGACCGCATATGCTATAGGCCTGCATCGTACAGAAGTCAATGCATCGTTCGGTGAACCGCTGAAGCTCATGAGGTGAGTATGCACAATTTCACGTGGGTAGCTCTATGTCGCACTCGCTGCGACGGTTGGAGATCTCATACCGTATTCGATGCATACCACCGTCTCTTCGAGATGACTCAGCTAACGGAGCCAGGGATCGCATTTGGAAGAGCCTCCGAGTAATCGATATCCTTATAAGCAACACTCTTGGTCGACCACCGTCCAGCTCAGACGTTGACTGTACAGTGAAGTACCAACCTCAAGCCACTGACAGCGATATTACATCGCATCTACTGGACGCCAGCGTACAGATTTTCATGATCATCGAGCGAGTCTGTGTGGAAGTGTACTCACGTAAACGGATCTCACTTGGAATAGCGAATTACGTTTCCCATCAGCTCAAGAGCTGGGCCTCGAATTGGCTGCGCCCTCTTTCCGAGATGGCAAAATTTGATCCTTCGAGTACGAGGAGGAAGGCGATTGTTGGTAAGTGATTGTTACAAGAGGTCCACTCAAGACGTCCGCCTCTATGATAAAGAGTGAATAGCTCACCTCACCCCGCCTGTCACTACGGCAATCCCCAGGCTGACCTATCTGTCAACCCAGGCGCTACCTCAAATCTCTGCTCCTACTATTACGGCATCATGCTCCTCACGCGCCCTTTTCTCATCTACGAGCTCTACGAATACATGGGCGCCCACGCTTCCCTCAAAAGCAGCACTACTGCCTCTCAAGCCGATCACCACGAGAAGAGAAAGTATGCGGACGCCGCGCTCGATGCTGCTGCGAGTTTTGTGGAAACTTTACAGCGACATGTAGCGACCGGCGGACCAGGAATTCTGCCGCACAAAATGCCACTCGTTGTCTCATGGCTTTTCACAACTTCGCTGGTCCTTGCGGTTGGGGTGCTGGGCAGGAGCGGCTTGACGTGGGAAGAGACGTGTAAGGCTAGTGTGAGGTGTTTGGATTATTTTGGTGAGTGTTCTTTGCATGACTGAGGTCTTGGTGGATCGATATCGCCGCTTGCCTTGGAGAACGCTGTGGGATTGATTGCGACAAGCTTTCGCTGTCTCAATCAATATGGACGGCTTCAAGGAGGAATTGGCAAACGAAATTATCACGACTACCAAAGCCATGGGCATGCTGTCCTCAAATCAGTCTCGCACCCAGCGACGGCGGCAGCATTGGCGACTTTAATGACCCCAAGTAAGATATCGGTTATGGAAACGGTTGCTCCACGCTGGAACATGATGTTTTTCCCCGGACAGCATAGGAACTCAGCCAACTAGGCCTTGAAGCATTCTGGGAGAGCTACAAGCTGACACGTCGAAATTAGGCAAAGCCGACCCACACGCACGACAGTACGCGATTATTGTGCAAGCTCTACTGAAGACTACTGTCACTCATGTCGAGAAAAGGGAGCTCCATCTCCGCTCGCAGCGCAAACAAGCCTCCTCGCAACTGTTCGGTATGCTGCCTGCAGGAACTGAGAGCGTTGCAGCGGAGGTACCTGTGCCCGAGCGATACTCGTCCCCGCCGGAGGGCGATGTGCCACAGACTGCCGTGGCGTCAGAAGCGTCGGGAAACAATACCGGTAAGTAAAGTGAAGTCGGAACAATGCCTGAACTTGCGGAAAACGTGAGGCTGTTCACATGAGGTTGACGTGGGGAACATTTTCACTCCTGTCGAATGCAATGGCTTGCCAATGCTTCCATTCATGTCTTGTCGCATTTGCTAATACTTCTCCTTCTCTGCTAGACTGGACCATCTACGACGCCGACTTCTTCGCACTTCCGTGGCTGAACGAGACCGACCAGGGCCTGCAAGACTTTCTCCAACCCGGAACTCATACTCTCGACGGCGCGTCGGTGGCTGATATACCGCTCTTCCCCTTGTATGACCAGCAATTGGGTGGCGGATTCCTCTAATACGGTCATGCGGTCCGATGCGAGATTCTCGCGACCCACTGTCTCTAGCTCTATGTGACCACGCTGAAATCCTATGCGTTCTATGCTTCATCGAGCGACTGCTGCTTCGCTCGTTTCATCTCTGGACGTCCGAAGGAACGGGATGAGCTTTGTTCCACCCGTGCCTAGAAGCTCTTGCGTTTGCGACTTTTCCAAAGCGAGCTTCGTCGATGCCGACGCGATGTCTCTCCGTTGAACGAGACTCTCGGGCTTGGCCGATCGACTCGGGATGATGATATATCTGGTAACAAGCGCAATGTGCTTGTCCCGGAACTGGCTGAGAGCTGCGACAGCATTGTTGAATGCTTTCAACAGCTCCTCGTTGTCCTGATGCCGCCCGACATATGGTCTGATGTTGGCGATCGCCTCGACGTCGTCCAGGAATCTGGCGTGTGGTCCTGGCATGTAAAGACGCATCTCGGCATGGAAGCCGCTGCATCGCGAATGATCAACGGACAGCACCGCGTCGAAGAATTGTAACAGCGAACTCTGTCCATTGCTGCCGCCGCGGTACTTTCGCCAGCATCCGTTACCGTCGCCCTCGTCGTAGAACACACCGTGCGGCAATCCGGCCGACTCCATGTTCATGCTTCCCGCCAAGAAGGGTCGGATGGTGTGGTAGAAGACTTGTGGATGACACCGCTCGTCCATCCGCTCGAGCAGGAGGCCGATGTCGATCATACTCTGGCGGAAGTACTCTAGGCTGTAGATGATGCTGGGAATGTCGTCCAATTCCACCGCTTCCATCGCCGCCAACATGGTATGGATCAGAGGTCCGGCTCTTGCTTCCATGGCATTGGAAATGATGAAGAACCAGGACTCATCTTCGGTACCGCTCGCGGTGTGGAGTGCGACCATTTCGTCGGGTTGTGTCACATCCACGTCTGGTCTGAGAGGTCGCCAATTCCAGAGATTGAGCGCTGCGTATGTTGCGATCGGGTGAACTTCGAGATGGTCTGCTGTTTGGATGAACGGGATGGCGAGTTGAGGGGGAAGACGCTGCAAGGCTGGTTCAGTCCCTAGTCTGTTCACCGTCGAGGGCTCGCTCAAAATGCGAAACTCACCTCTGACGGCTCCGGACCCGCCCAGATGTATCCTTGCGCGATGACGGCAAGCATGGAGTATGCTCGCTGCCACTCCGCTTCGCTCCCGAGGAAACTTGTGCTCAACACGGGCATTGCATCGACGACTTGGCGGACTTGCTGTGATTCGATGAGTCTTGGGATCTCCTTGATGACATTTTCCCACGGCTGGTAGTAGGCGTGCTGTAATTCCTCGAGCGGGTACTCTGCTGGAAGGAAGCCGTTGGGAGAGATGCCGTATGATGGGAGTGCTTCCACACTCGGCAGTCCCTTGACTCTGTGCGGACTCATAGTGAAGGACTGGAAGATGTATGCTGATTATGCTCGATCCTTGATGGTCGGTACGGCGAATACCAATGCGACGTCGAAATCCATTTCTTCAAAAAGCTTACTTGGTCACCTCATGGTGGACTTATGAGGTCGGAAGTGAGGCTTCCCCATAATTTTCTGAATTATTCACCAGCATAGGCCAGGGAAGTGAACATGCATGTGACGGAATGATCGGAAGGACGACGGAGGACGGATAGGGTTCATCGGATCTTGGTGGGGCACTTGTTGTTCACATGGGAGACGCTTCACCATTTGTGGAAGGTAGCAACGCCACTTGGCATCGGAAGTGTTGTTGGGGCTTGAAACTTCTGTCATAACGCCTTGCAACGTATTATATATCCTGATCTTTTGTCTGACCCGGTCGGTGAAGCCATAAGTTTGCCCTCCCTTGCTGTACATCCGATCATATCGTTTGCCATGGATGCGACTCACGCTATCAAACAGCTTCGCCAAGGCGAGAAGCCACAGTTTCCAGCAAACGCTGAGAGTCTCGAGTTCGCTCAATCTCTCGATGATAGTGATCAGATACTCAAGACCTTCAGAAAGGATTTTGTAGTCCCGACCAAGGCACAACTCAAGCGGAAGACATTGAACGATGATGCGGCAACTTCAGCTCCCGCATCAAGTCCTGAGGATGAAAGCATTTACTTCTGTGGCAACTCGTTAGGCCTCCAACCGAAAGCCGTCGGCGAACATCTCAATGCATACCTCAAGACATGGGGCTCGATCGCAGTCGGCGGCCACTTCACACAACTCCAGGACTCACCGATAACGCCTTATCAGGACATGGCCGCCGCGTGCTCGCAAGGCATGGCGGATATCGTTGGAGCCAGCCCAAGCGAGATCGTCGCGATGAACACACTCACCATCAACCTCCATCTCATGATGGCCGCGTTCTACAAGCCTTCCGGAACGAAGACCAAGATTATGTGCGAATGGCGACCTTTTCCATCAGATTGGTATGCCATCGAGAGCCAGATCGAGTGGCATGGTTTAGATCCTAAAGAGGCTATGTTGACTGTGGAACCTGATGATGGCTATCTGATCACCACCGAAAAGATCTTACGTCTCATCGACGAACACAAGGACGAGCTGGCTCTGATCCTTCTTCCCGGAATCCAATACTACTCCGGCCAACTCCTCGACATCCCCACCATCACCGCTCACGCACGAAAACACAACCTCACCATCGGCTGGGATCTCGCCCACGCGGCCGGCAACGTCGAACTCCACCTCCACGACTGGGACGTCGACTTCGCCTGCTGGTGCACATACAAATACATGAACGCCGGCGCGGGCGCCGTGGCGGGAGCCTTCATCCACTCCAAGCACGGCGACAACGGCCGCGGCGTGGGCCTGAAAGGCTGGTACGGGCACGACAAATCGAGCCGATTCCTCATGGACAACCGCTTCGTGCCCACGCCCGGCGCCCAAGGTTTCCAATGCTCCAACCCGAGCATCGTCGACCTCACCTGCCTGAAAGCCTCCCTCAGCGTCTTCGCCCACACTTCCATCTCCGCCCTGCGTTCCCGATCTCTGCTCCTCACCGCGTATGCGGAATACCTCCTCACACGCATCGCGGCGCGGAACATCAGGGACGGTGGGGCCTGGCCGTTCCAGATCATCACGCCTGCGGACCCCAGACGGCGTGGGGCGCAATTGAGCGTGCTGCTGCAGGAGGATCTCATGGAGGTCGTGAGCGCGGCGTTGGAGGGGAATGGGGTCATCTGTGATAAGCGGAAACCTGGTATCATCCGAGTGGCGCCGGCGCCGTTGTATAATACTTTTGCGGAGATTTGGAGGTTCATGAGCATTTTTGAGGACGCGTTGCAGACGAAGAAGGCTGAGGAGGAGCAGACCGAGGGGAAAGATGATGCGAGATGGGTCGAGCCGGCGGTGGAGGCTAGATTGTGATCGCATGGCTGGATGGGAGTGAGAATCATTATGAAGGGTACTGGGAAGTGAAGCCCAAGGGTGGCAGCTGTTCAGCGAGCTGTTTGGTGGATTCATAGATCTGAAAGGAATGAGATCTCGAATGACTACATCCCCTGCATCTCCTTCTCACATGTTAATACTATCATCTAGATCAAACTTCGCCCTCACCACCGCGGCAGGCCCTCCCTCCCACGCATGGCACGCATCGCTCCGAATCCCTCTCATCGGCCGATCAGTATAATTCGCTTTCCACGAAATCGATGGACCGTACCCGTTCGTCTCTGGTACAAAACAAAAATTCAATCGTCAGCGAAGCCCACTTCCCTTTCACCCGCACCACTGTCCGACTCACCACAGTTTTCTGCTTCGCAAAATCTGACCTCACCCACACTCGCGTGCTTCAACCGCGGCGATCCCGCGATCGTGAAGGCCCGGGGCTGGATCGCGGGCGACAAGCGCGTGTTCCAACTGCCGCCGAAATGTTCCAGTCGTGACTCGTCGTGGCGTGGGGTCAGGTCGATGCTCCGGTCGTATTGTGTGCATTGGTGGTCGTGGAAGAGGACGAGAGACACGCGTGGGAGCCAGTGGATCGGGAGGCAGTGGGTTGTGGTGAGGAGGCATAGGAGGATGTGGTGCATGGTGATGATGATGGTGATAGTGGTGGTGCATGAGAGGTGGCGTGAGGTGTTGTTGTCTTTTTGTCGTAGAGCAGATCACTGGAAGGGGTTTAAGGTTTGTGGTAAGCATGTGAAGGTAGGTTGTGAGGAGCTCGGTGATGTGGGTCGGTCGGTACCAGGCGAGATTGTGCTCGAAAAGCCAGCAAACGGCTTGCCGAGCATTAGGAGGACGGTCAAGATCCCGATCGTACCGAGGATGCGTTGCTGCCAGAGTGAGAGTTCCTGGAAAGCGTTCCATAGGAAGATGCGGAATCTGTAAAGCCGAGTGAGAAACCGTAGTATGTCGTGCCCATACGGTGCGCTTGTCCACTCATACGCGGCTTCCAGGCGGTTCCAGGTTTGAATTGCTGTACTCGATAGCCACCGTGTAGCATGGGTCATTGGGACTTGATACTTCCGCCAGATCCATCGGAGGCCGTGAATCGACCAACGGAAAAGGCATGCGAGAGTCACAGCTCCGACTCCCAATCCTACAAGGACCCACCCGGAGATACGAACGTAGGTGGAGTATTCGTCTAAACAATCGGTGTCGAGGGAGATGAGCCCGGCCAGATTGAGCAACGTGTACACGATAAGTTTTGTGAACAGATTTCGCTCCTGCGCGAGCACTTGTCTCGGAAGCCCGCGAGTGTACGGTTGGAACAGAAGGCGAGGCACCAAAAAGTGCGCCATTTGAGAGAGCGTGAATACCAGAACGGTCGTTGCGGCGAGACTGGCGCTTTGGACAGAGATGTCAAGTGCGGCGGCGATTAAAGCATGTCCCTGAGACCACACGGTAGGATGATCTGCCACATCAGAGAGCATTGTCGTACTCATTTGATCGGCACAGAGCAGCGTAGCATGGTCCATGAAACCACCTGTATGTCGGCCCATGTGCCAGGGTGAAAGCGTATTTGCTATCGGCCAAAGCATTCTGATAAGGGTGAAATGGAGAGTGTTGTTGGATGTCTATGCTCAGTCAGTCTGAGGGGGTGTCGTGCTTTATATGTGCGCGTTAGTGTCAGTGGCTCAAGGATTGCTTTGTTCTTTCTGTACGAGACAGTCGCGTGTTAGCAACAATTGCATCTGTCTCTGCAAGTCTAAGACAATCTCGTGGCAATTCGGACGTCTTAGATCAAAGTTCGTAAGATGTAAGAGGTATCAATGCGCGCAAAGGCGATCAGTCAACGTTTTCGGTCGTGTACACATATGCTCATAAGGTCGCTATGCAATGCTATCATCGCCCAATGTACTTGAGCTCCACATATCTCACTGGTATATAAGTCAATGCAGTCACAACGAATGTGAGCTGATTTGCAATGTCGCCGCCGCCGGAGCCGATGAGCCGTCCCAAAGGCCCTACATACCACCTGTGAGACGTTAGCAAAACAGGAATCCAAGACGGAACAAGATATAGCGTACGTCTCTACCATCCCCATCACCCAGGCTATCATACCCAGCGCAAATGCAGTGAAGCCAGCAATGCCAAGTGGGAGTCTCTTCGGATCATTCCAGCCATCCAGGTCGTAATTGCTGAACTTTCCCTTGCGGAAGAGGTAGTGTTCAGAGAACACTATGACAAAGTACGACGTACACCAATAACCCAGTAATGCCAGGAAATTCTGAAGATAGGCGAGAAGATGGTTTCTCCCAGCAAGCGCTAACGCAACGATGACACCGAAGCAGAGAATCGTCCAGATGAAACGCGGGACTTTTGCGAAAGGCCGTGCGAATTGTTGACATGACAAGGCTGCCGAGTACGTGTTCATGATGTTCATGTTGACGCCTGATAGCACGAGCAACACGAGGATGAATTTCGCAAAGGCGTCGGGATGCAACATGTCGTTGATTAGGAAACCAAGGCCACGGTTTTCGTAAGAATCCTTCCAGTCCGACCGATTATTCAGTGCGGAGCTGACAACGCAGCCTGCCACCATGCCGATGCTTGTAGGGAGACCGATTCCGAAGGTCGTCATGAGGAAGACTTTCGTTCTGCTGACATCGACCGCATAGTGGACATAATAATCCGAAGCAATGGTTGCCCAGCTGGCCGATGAGCCGTAGACGATAGCGAGCAGACTCATGACGGTTCCGCTAAAGTCCAACCCAGTGAGGGAGGATGGGGTGGAGTTGTCGGCGTATGGTCCGGTCATACCGAAGATGATCATGAAGATGATGAAGTATACCAGCCAGGCGTACTTTTCATAGGCTAGGATTGCACGCAGTCCGATGAAGCTAACCGCGAGACTGCAGACTGCAATGATGATGATGCCAACGACGATACTCACGCCACCGTTGGAAACCGCTGTCAAAGCCAGACCTCCCGTAATGCAGCCCACGGCGCTCCAGCCAAGCTGCTGAATGGTGTTGAGCGCCGCGATGATCTTGTTCGGATACCACCCCAGGCTGTACCGTCCGATCGAAATCTGCCTCAGGCCCGTGGGAGCGCCCATGGTCGCACAGAAACCCGAAACCGCACCTCCCAGGATCGAAGCGAAAATCGTGATGAGTATGCTCTGCTTCAGGGAGAGTCCGAATTCCCAGCCCAAAAAGCCCGTGGCAAAGCAGGAAATATTCATCGTTCCCGAAGCCCAAATCAAAGCCATGTTGAGCTGTGCATGCCACGGCTGCGGTTTTCGGTCCTCCGGCAGTTTACGATCGATGGCTTCTGACTCTACCCCGAGCTTTCTGTCCATGGTAGCCTCCAGGTTTCTGAGCTTGGAGAAGATGCCATTGTCCTGCTGCACGGATACGCCATTGAACTCGTTCTTCGTCTCGGGTTCGTGGTCGCTACTTCCGCCTCGAGACTGCACGGCATATTTTGTCGCGGCGAGTTTCTCATCTGTAGTCAGAGGTCTCTGTGGCCGCTCAGGAGCCTCTGTGATGAGTTCCGGCGCTCCATGTTCGATATCCCAGCCGCCCATGTTGGCGACAACGACGCTCTCGTGGAGTCAGAAGATGTTGAGGTCGCGTGGGATCACGCAAGCACGAGCGAGACACGCACACTAAAGGCGGCGGGTCTGTAGCGTCAAATACCTGATTCGAGATTTTGGCCCTGTAAGACTAGGTTCTGTCATTAGGACGGTATAGGAAAGGCGCTCCAAGGCTTATCAGCTGTATGCACGAAGTTGGCCAATGATATCCCTCGTCGCCGCTTCTAGGCTGTGCGTTAGTGCACTCTATCTCGGCACGGCGGCAAACAAGTGCGCTGTAATCTGGTGGCGGACTTGTTCTCGAACCTCCTCCGCCCACCGTAGTGCTGACTCAACATTCTTCACCTGCATATGTGAGCTACCATCTGCACAGTAGTCAGAACGAGTGCCATCGGTCTCCGTGGCTAACAGATACGCTCCAGCTTCATGATGCCACCACACTGTTCGCCAGCGTGGACCATGTCTCTGCGAATCGCAAGCCAGCCTGACTTAACAACCCCGTCTGCATCTGCTCGCTGAGCTCTTTCAACCCATTGTCATCGGCGGCAGGGAGGCTGTTCGCGGCTTGGGTGGCCACGGTGGACTGGGCACTCAGCATCTTGCTGTTTTCTCCATCAATGACTTGAGCTTTATACACGACCGACGCAAATCTCATCATCCTTATCACCGAGGACCGATAGCACGACGTAAGCGCACGCATTCTGGACGTTGTGACGCCCGGAGATCGCGGGCTCGGTAGTCGACCACCGAAGTTGGGTGCTGTCGTCCAGCTTGCTCGGGAAGTTCTAGAAGAGCTTGCAGAGCGATCTGACCAGATTTCTAGGCCTATCTTTTCGCGAAATCAAGTCTTGTACCGCCCGAATATGCGCTTAGTGCATGATTGGTTGTTATAGCTGATATTATCATGTCGGAAAGGCTCGTGAGCTATACGGCATTGCCCGGGAGGGACTTTTGGCTTGAAGCTCTGATTCACGAAATCTTGAGTATTCTGACACGCATAGACGTCGTGCTATGTTAGGTGGTTGTATGTGTTCAAACATCCGACGGGGGTTGATGAGTGATTACCACTACTGCCGAGGCCTTTCTGCCGATACTAGTAATTCCGCAGTCTATCGTTGCTACCATATATAGGGCAATTTATAGTAGCGAAAAGGCTCAGCTTGTGAATTCTTTCAAGAGCAGAAGAATATACGGCATCCTCCATTGGACACAGATTTCCCCTCAACGACCCCAAGAACAGCCTGCTTAGAGCTAGCGAAGGCACTCAGGCTTTAAAAGAATGCTCGAAACTAGACAAGACTGGGTCTATGATGCTCTTCGGTGGTCGTCTTCTAGAGCCTCTGAGGGGCGATTTTCCAATCACAGATATCTCAGAGTGACAAACCTTTTGAGAAGATCTGTGCCGCAAATCGTCTGCTCCTTTCCGGAAAACCAAGACCATTTGTCTGGTACAGGCAGTCACCCTCAGCTGAGTCCACCAAAGCTCTGACCAAAGGACAATCCGGCTGCAGGTGTTAGGACTGTGCACATGGATGCATATGATCGGCCGTCTCACTGATCGGCCATCTCAGACTCGTTGAATGGAGAACAAGGCAAGTGAATTCAAAAGGTCTTCTCGCATAAGACATCTAATCAGCAACCAACGGCGTGTCAGATCTGGTACAGATCTCCAATCTTCTGTCACGGACTGGGCATTTATACTTGCTCGTCAGAACTAAGGACGTAACTTTGTGTCATTAGATATTACATTCTCCGATCAATATTCATCAACGTAGGTACATCAAGGGTATCATGGTACTGGAAACAAATCACTACTTTCTCCGTCAGCCTCATTACCTCCTCTCGTAGCTTCGTCGTATTTGTGGTGAGATGCAGTCTTGTGTGAGCCACAGTTAGACTTCGCGCGCACGTGTGGCCGCTCAGACAGTCGCTTCTGGCTGTGTGGTGGCAGGTGCCGCCACAGCAGCATCATCAGCCACGCCATTGGTGCCGGCGGCCTCGATGTGCTTGTCGCCGGCTCCATTTGTTGTACCTGAGGTCTCGTGGTAGGAGAGGTCGGTGTCGTAGTCTCGGAGCTTGAGACCCAGGCGAGCCGGATCGATCTTCCAATGGCCCCAGATCAGGGCGATGGAAAATATAGGTTTTGCGACGAAGTCGAGCACACCGTAGAAGATAGCCTAAAGTGTAACAAGTAACAGGTTAGCGAATATGTCTATACAGGAGATGCGCCTACTGCTTCCGTACCTCACTGTCTGGCGGAATCACGTTCCCTCCTTCGCTCAAGCCCCAAGCAACCGGATACAAAGTCCAAACGAAGAGAGTGAGGATGCCGCACTGGAAGTATACGCGGAGTACATCACTGCCAATATGACGGGCGTGCAGCCTTCCCGGGCCTATCAGACTCCAGAAGACGCCGAACATGGCCACACATCCAATGGTGAAGAATCCCCACTTGTAGCGGCTCTCGACAAGAGCTCCGAGCAGGCCCGTGACGATCATAACTTCGTCGAGGAATACCGTCCAGAGGGTAGTTTGCCATGGGAGACCAGCCGTGAGGAGAAGATCAAGCAGTAGCAGAGGAGTGGTGATGACCCTCGACTGTTGTTAGCGCCACGAAATGTTTGAACGGTGTCTACCATTACTCACCAGTCAATGTAACGTGCGTAGAAGATTTCTCGATTCACACCAGCAACCTTGTCGTTGTCACGTTGAAACTCCACGTCGATGGCAGTCCATCCCAGGTGGGAACCCATGGCGAAGTAGGCCACGAAAGCAGTGAGGTTGATCGCAGCGGATATGTAGAAGAAGACGCGATCGGTCCTTGGTCGCGTGTAGGATGCGGCGATGATGCCCAAGCCGACAAAGCCCATCACAGCGCAGACAGCGAAATAGACGTCGCTGCCACGCTCTGTGATTGCGATGTCAACACACTTGCCATTCTGGCAGTAGCCATTGACTCGCACAGCATCGTTGCGCTTCACGAAACGATCCATATTGGTCATCTGCTGGTTGGAGAGCTCTTTCGCTGGACTAGACAGTACGAACTGCTGATGATGAAGTGAAGAGCGAATTCTTCAACAAGAGCAGATGTGACACATATACTTGCGAGCCCGACGGCGCATTCTTCGCTGCCCGCTTTTTACTCCTCTTCATGAGGTCAATCGTTGCCATGGAACGATCTCAGAGCTCGTTCATCCTGGGTCGATATGATCGGGGCTGCTAGCTTGTCCCCAAGAGGAAATCTCCCCTCTTGCGGACAGGACGTGAATCAAGTCTGCCGTCATCAAGATGGGGAAGATGCATGTTTTTGTACAGGGCGACAACCATCAATCGCATAATTTGGGTGGAATTGTCCAATAATCGATGTCGACTAGTTTACTTCGTTCGCCCCGCGCACACCGTTCGCATCGTCCCAAACAGCCAGATTGGGTATATACCAATAAACGATGACAGTCGCGATCATGAGACCAGAGCCAGAAGTCGACTTGAACATGGGTTGTGGCCGCGGAGAGCAGGCGGAGAGGGATCATCGTCAAGGGTAGCTATTGCTCCGGGGAGTTCCCAGCTAAATTTCCAGAGACGCTATAGATTGGCACCCCTTGAAGCTGTTGTCATCGTGCTTGGCTTGTACACAATGATGCTGCGTCTTGCGCATCGTTGTAGCGGGTGTCGCAACAGATGGAGCCGAGGAGTGTGGACGGCGAGGGAGCCAATTCGTTCGCATCCAGATCACATCACACTCAGAGGTCCTTGTTCAGGCCGGCATTGGTACAAGGTATGCTCTGGCTCGAGTGGAGTGATGGAGCAGGAAATTGGATGGCTGGAATAGCTTGGTCCCGCTCATGATCATAGCGTCGCCATCAATGCCGCGCACGGCCGAAAGAGGGAGAGGAAGTAAGAACAAGGTGTTCTGTGAAGGTTCATCATCACTAATGACAAAAGTAGGGATGTCGTTCTCCTTCTGCAGAGCGGGGCGTCCTTGGCAGCAGTGTGGGCTCTGCACATTTCTCGTCCATCACGTCGAGAGCAACAAAAACGATCGCATCTTGATGTCCAATTCGGCATCGTGAAGGGGACTCCGTACAGTCGGCGAGCGCACCTGAGTTGTCTTGCTGAATCTTCTACCCGTAATAATGCATGATGTGCCGGAAACGTCAACTCTGCTCAGGGAGCAGCCTTGGAACGTGCGAACATCCCCTCGTTCACACAAGCCAACACATATAGCCCAGATCTTCAGTACGTCGGGATGCTTACCGCAAACGATCGCCGGATCGCGATAGAGGGATACGAGCCGCCAGGATCTCCGAATGGCCAGGACATCCACAGTATGAGATAGCCCATTGAGGTGCTCAGAGTCTATACGGTTTTGTCCCCCTTACCGCCGAGCGTCTTGTCCTCACCAACCCTTTCCAACTCCGCTTTTGGACTTTTCCCCAGAGGTAACTAGTGGCTGACAAGAAATGGCCGCTGCCATTCATGCGTTCTTACGGCTTTGCCGTTGCGATGGGTCCGTCCGATTGTCTCGATGGGAACCGGTTCGAACCATGCCATGCGTTGAGCGACTAGAATGCACGCACGTGGCGTTCACGGGATCGATGTATCGCGTTGACTGTGCATTTGACATGTCAGTCTTGCGTCTACTTCGTCCTCAGCTGCGTCCTTTGCTAGGGCGTCGGACCGCCTTTACCGACTTGGATAGCGATTTCCAAACACCAATGTGGTCAACAACCGTTTGAGAATGGGTTGAATTGCGTGGCCGTCAGAACCAATCCAAGCAACGACATATGCGCGGTCCGTCCATATTGCGTCCTCCAACAATCTTGCCTCGAACAGTCCCTCTATGTCGACCAATTCGAGGCCGACTATACGCTAAAGGAGAATGCCATCGGATCGATGCATCGAGCGAGTGTTTCAAGAATGTTGCCGCCGTCGTCGGAAGAGGGTCCCGCCTGACCCATATCTGGTGCTTTCGGCGCTCGGAGTAGTGGACAGATTCTGCAGCGTGGATCTCTGCAGAGCATTATCTTCACAAAATCAGCGATACCAGCTCGCCTATATCTTGAGAGTTAATAATAGCATCTCCGCCACTCGACCAGGCAACATATCTAATCGGTACATCAATGTGCCGGACCGGCAGAATCTATCATTTTCGGCTGTACAGCAGCGGCAGCATCAGCATGGAGTCGGCTCCATTGCACAACAAAGAGACATTCCTGGCTTCCGCGCAGCATCCGATGCCCCTCTCCTCCACACAAGGGCTTGATTAGCCTGAGTGGCATCCTCACCAGCAACCAGGTTGACATATACCCATCGTTCAACCTAGTTGGTATGCGTTCGTGGTGGCCTGGAAACCTACCGTGCCACGGTCAAGTGGTTGGCACATCTCCAGGCAAGTACAACCGATTCACGGCGAGGGGTGTGGACGCTATGCGCGCGGAACCACCCATCGATTTCTTCGTTATTGTGTTCTGTATATGCCCTACAGGTCCATCGTGCGCAGCCATGGTGCGGCGAGCAATGGCACGGAACTATTCATACACACTAGATAAGTAGGTAATAATGCGGCCGTTATCCTTTCCTGCGACCCCAACTCCGTATGCAAACAAACTCTAGAGAATCATTGTCCATTTCCGATTCGACCGTGTCCTTCCACACTCATCCGCCTTGAACTTGAACAGCGCCTCGGCGTTCAACTGCATGATTTTCTTGAGATCGACGGGTGAAATCATGTCCCCCAGCCGCCTCACAAACTCCGGCACCCGTTCCGCTTCGACCAGAGGATAATCGTTCGAGAAAAGAATCTTGTCCACGCCCCAGGTTTGGATCGTCATCATCGTTACCGGCATCGAGAACAGGCCCGAGATGGACAGCCAGACCTGTTGTCGCAGCATTTGCGACACGGGCCTCTCCAGCCCGAAGAGCGTGGGATTGAACACGATGTCGAAGCGATGCAACATGGTCGGCAACATTTCGCCCTGATGGCCCACGATTAATTTCAAGTTCGGATGTCGGTCGAGCGTGCCGGAGACCGCCAGACGTAGCACATGCACCGCCACCTCGTTGTGCCAGCCGAACCCGGGTCCGGCCAGCATGGCCGACAATGCGTCGACCTTGTTGTCAAAGCGGTAGTACGCGTCGACGACCGCCTTCGCCGGGGTCCCGGGGTGGAGGAAGAGCGGGACGTCGAGCTCTTCGAACGTGGACAGGACCTCATCGAACATCGGATCGTCGAGGAACTTGCCCCCCACCGTACCGTGGAGCATCACTCCTACAAACCCCAGCCGCAGAACACATCTCCGTAACTCCCTCACGGCCAGCTCGGGGCTCTGGAATGGCAGCTCAGCCAGCGCGGCGAAGCGTTTGGGGTTTTCATCGACCGCCCACTTCAATTCGTCGTTCAACTGCCTCGTCAAAGCCGTGCCCGTCCCCGCATCCATCGACAAAGGATTGATGAGAGCCGAGCGCGAGACGATTTGGAAGGCGATGCCGTTGTCGTCCATGTCCTTGATCCTCTGGTCGGAGACGTCGGCGAGTCGAGACTTGGTGTAGGGGAAGAGAGATTCGATGTGAGCTTGTTGGTCTTTGGCGAGTCGGATAGTGGGATCGCTATCGGGGAATCGGTTTTGCAGATGGGGAATGGTGATGTGTTCCTGGACTCCGATGATCTTGAGGTCGCTGAGGCCGGCGGAGCGGAGGAAGGTCGAGACGGACCCCGCTGAAGAGGAGGCGGCTGAGGTAGAGGAGACTACAGAGGAGGATGAGGTGGTCGGGCGAGCTGGCAGTGGGAAGCTGGGGATGGGAGTGCGGAATTGTAGACTCTTCATGGGGCGTGGGATCTTGGGGAGTGGTCTATCGGGCGGAGGTGTTGGGGATTGAATGTGGAGGAGGCTCAAGGTATTGAGCATGTCTTTGGAATCCACCCTGGACACCGTTGGTCGCGCTGTGACAGGCGTCTTGTCGGAATCTCGATTCTGGTCGCCACTTTCGCGACTTCCGTGACTACTGCGGCTTTCTCTACCACGGCGGGATTGCTTCACGGGTCGAGGTGGAATGTGGATGACGATCGGTGCTGTAGTCTGAGTCGCGGTATCCATATGCGCAACGCTGTGGTGGAGACTGCTGTCACCGCTGCTGGTATGGCTCACAGCGCACGGTGGCAGTGGGCTGTTGGGTTGTGCAGGATTGATATCTGCGATGAGTTTATCAAATATACTCCCCGGAGGCATCGATGCTGTATTCGCTGCCTTCTGTGCCCTCTTTGATGATGCGTTCGAGTCTCTCTTGCCGTCCGACGACGCATTGGGACCGATTCTGTATTCGACAGAGCTTGGGAATAATGAGAGTTTGCCATGTGTATCCATTGAGGTTTTCGATTCCGACCTCGCTTCTGGGCTTACATTCGCAGAAGGCGTTTCTGGTGGCGGACTCGTTGGCATCTCCGGAATCGTCATGACGTCGCTGTGTTCAAGGAGAAAGAGGGGAGGTAGTGATGGCGGTGATAGATGTGGCCTTTCTGATCGCTCCAAGTCTAACCCGCCACTGGTTCCTGCGAGGGGAGCGGAAGTGACGCTCCTCCCCAGTTTGGCCTTCTGTTCCATTTTCTCAAACCAAGACGTTGCCGCACGAGTGGGTGTGTTCGGAGCAGACTGCATTTGGCTAGGCTTATCAGGTCTCTCAGGCCGGGTTGGCCGCTGGTCCAGCTTGTCCATTGCGGCGATCGGCGGCATGGAAGTTGGGGGTTTCTCTAGTGTTGGATTCAAGTCCATCTTGTCCAAAGGTGGTGGAAGCCAAGTTAGTATAGGCATGTTGTCGTTATTGTTGACTCGTCAGTTCGGCCGCGCGGTGGCCCGAAGGTCATAGGGGGAAGAGCTCATGATAACGCATTTTGCTCCTTGTAGACTGGGCTGTTGTACTCCTCCCCCAGCATTGGTTTGCTCGCGAGTTTCAGCGACAACCATGTGCCATAGTCGGCTACCCGAGCAGGCGGGCAGTCGGATACGCTTCCACGGAACAAGGTACGCGGAAGAAAGGGTCTATGCACCCAAGGCTTTGGGTTCCGCCCAACTCAAACTCTGTTACATCGCGAAATGAGCCGTCGTACAGGGAATTGGTACATGGATAAGAAAGTCATCCGTCCGGCACCGCCTGCCTTTCGCTTGTTGTTGTCGGACCATTCCACACTCTGAAATGCCGCGTAGTCGGATTTGTTGATCGTTCTGCCCACATTCCCACGAGGAGTTCATATCAGATCCTGAAATCCATGTCTCGAGCATTTGCTGTCACCTGGTGACATCTATCAGATATCATGTCATCAATGACGAGAATGCCGCGATGCTGTGGTTGCTTGATTAGCTTTCCGGAATAGCACCGCGTATGCAAGTTGCAGCAGGGAGACTGCGGAGAACGGATGGGAACTCACAAACACCATCAATTAGATCCCGGAAATGCTTTTCGAGCATATGGTGAGATTCTGACCTTCCGAAATGAATGTGTTGCTTGACACGTAAGCACGGCACCGAGCGCGGCATTCGTTCGTTATCCATCGAGAGTGTATCGGAATACATGGATTGAGTTGTTATACAGTACCCTTTGATGTGATGTGGTGTGAGTGTTGGTATTGGTTGGGTCTGTCTTGTTCCCTTTCGTGAGAGGTCCAGGCCCGAGGGTTGCTCGATCGAGTAATGGGATCAGGGATCTCCTCATGTGGTAGTAGTGAGTTCATTGGTACGTCCTCATTAAGTCATCCGCGAACGGACCGCGATCGAGCAGGAGATGCGGAGTTGGCCGCGGGTGCGCACTAATAACGAAGTTCGTACGGCACGAAGAGATCCCTGAGGACGTGAAGGCATAAGATAAAAGTAGCTTGCCATGCTCCCCGAACAGACCAATGGCACTCTATGAGGTGATATGGGCTCGATGTGACCCGGTTACGGGGAGCCCGGGCCAGTGACAACCAGATCTCAACCCTTGGTAAGTTCGCTTGATGGTCTGAGAGCTTGCTCTGGATCCTTTACGTGAGCGTCCTTGTGAGCCTCGCGTGGATGGGCAAAGTCATCGTCTTTATCATTGCTCCCCACGGGCCATTCTGCTCTTGCGAGCTCTATTTCCAGCTCCGCCAGTAGAGCCGAAAGACGGGATGGCCGATGCCGTCATCCACGATCACTGAGCGATCGTAGCCACAGGAACGACGTGCAGGGGCGCCAAAGACGCCATCGAGCCGGCGCGGATATCGCTCTGCGGCGGGACGTAGTCACGCAATACTCTGTACCAATTTGCTTAGCCGCGTTGGGTAGCAATACCTCCTCGCACCAACAAGAAGAGGTCCTGAAAAGGTGGCACTGGGATAATGAGAAATTAGGCAGCTGCTACAGAAGAAAGTGATTTGCAGCATGCTCTCACAATCTCCCCCTGAGGCGGCTTGCAGGTGACGCCAAAAACGTCTTCGTGCATGACTTTCGCTTCGCGGGGATTTTGATGAACTTCTTTCCAAGATTCTCCAGGCGCATGAAAAACACAAGCTCGAACAGAACAGCGATCTAGGAGCCCCACATTGGACCTCGTATAGTGCCTTCAGTTCCCGAAGAAGCCGTGTCGGATGAACCAATCGTCCAGAACGATCCCATGGAGACAAGTCCGGCCCATCTGGGGGCGCACAAAGCCCACGGAAGGCGGTATTATCGACACACCAAGGCAGTGATTGGGAAACTCCTTTCGTGGTATATGGGAATTGGTAACGAGTGAGCCATGCAAATATCCCACACGTAGAGAATGGCGGAACAAGCAACGCAACCCAGGATGATGTGGACCTTCAGGTTGGAGTCCTGGTTGATGGAACGAGCGAGGTCACAATAGCGTTGTCGGAGACGAGTCGAAGTGTGCCAGCTCGTGGTTGACAGCATAGGAAGCCGAAAGGTCGGTACAAATCGCCAGCGTTGAGGCTTGTCATCATCAATTGCTAGCCGAGAGCCGCTCGTGCATTTCCCTGGTTGAAGATACAGATGCCGCACGCTCCGGGTATCGTCGTAATGACCGGCGAGATGGTGAAGTCAGTGGGGATGACATCAGCCACAGGATCTCGCGACATGTTCTACGACGCGTTCGTCGAGGTGGTTTCTCTCCGTGGTCCTCTAGCCTGATACCTTTCAGGAGTGAGCATGTGCGGCGAATGCCTTCCAGTTCACCTTGGACTTGTATCCTGGCATAGTTTGGCAAAGCCAGGCAAGGAGGACATCACCGCGATGAACCGGTCTGCACCTTTCAACCACTTTATTCTGGATGTTTCAAGTGATACTTCCGCAGTCGTGACGCAGAGTCTTTGTGGATTTGGCTTCCATTCCCAGACCGTCGCTCACAGATCCGTTCCAATGGCGATCCAGGTCCTCGAGCAAATCGGAGGCTTGCGAGTCTTTCGATCGCATGAGATTGCCGATTTTTATGGGAAGCCGAAGCCTTGGGTGTTTGGTGCTGAGAGGCAACGAGAATGTGCCAAACGAGGACGGAGAGAACTCTCTGCCTTTGGGGTGAGAAGCGATATGTCAATATGATATACCTACAGCACATTGACGCTGACCATCAGCCTTCCTCGCATGCCCCATGCACGCCACCGGGTCAGGCATACGAGGTTCTGGGCAGTCCACATGGAACAAACGTTGGTACCCAACTTCCGCAGGGCTTCTGAGCGCCTGTATGAGCCATGGGTGGAAAAACATCATCAAGAGCGCGCCTGGGTCGTCGGGATAAAGTTGTAAAATATAGCAGATGTGGCGCATCGGGTAGCCTAATGACATCGGCCAAGTCGGCAAGATGCCAAGGAAGAAGAGCTTTTGATAAGATCTGCGACTGCTTTACCTATCTGACCTTCATTCACACGACGATATTAATATTGAACAGCTTACATCCCGAGACGATAGCGAGATCCTCCATCATGCGCCGCGACTACGCGGACCCGTGAAAACTATTCTCTCCTTACAAAATACTGCTCCGCAGCCTGGAAACTGCGAACGTTATGCTACCTACGTACGAAACCAAAGCGTCAGCCTGATCCACCCCGACGCTGAGATGCCGACCTCCAAATTCGTCCATCCTTTGCAAGATGTTTTTCTCTCTTGTAGTCAATGGCGCATACGATGCTTCAGCCTCGCAGCGTGCTTCTCGCACTCTCGTTCGTACATAGTACGATTCCCAGAAGTCCCACCTCCATTGGTGACTGCATCAGCAGAAAGCGCTGCAGAGAAGGACCGAAGTTCTCGCGTGCATCCATTCCATCACACGTGCGTAACAGCGTTCGGCTCGGCACATACAGGACAGATAGGGAGGGTAGTGAGTGTGGATCACAATTTTCTATGCGACTCCACCGACCCCCAATAAGCGGCAGAAGAGAGAACGAGGAAACATGTCACTGTGGAGACATGTGTAACCTGTGAAGACAGCATGACACACGCACAACCAACAAGACCAACCCGAATCGTCACACCCAGCAAACACATTGTGACGTAATGAGTTTGGCTCGCGACGTCCTTACGGATCGATAAAACGCGAGCAGACAACATCTCGTGGCGAATTCTGTTCCGCACACAACCAGACCACACAGCATACCGAGACGGGGAAAGTTTCGGGAGAACAGACGACAGACACTGAGAGCAGAGCATGACGAATCTGGAGCCGAGCCAGGAAGTGCTTCTTGACGAGTACCGCCAGAAGCGAGTACAGGAGACGGCGAGGATTTTGCAACAGGTCGGCGGGGATGCGGGACCGGCGATCGAGACGTTAGAGCACGGCGCGAAGCAGGTGGCGATTGAAAAAGGTGCGTTGGCATGGCAGGTAGGAGACGGAGAGAAGGGACTTTTGGCTGATGTTGTGTAGAACGCGGTTCGCTGGCGTTGGCGCCGGAAGATCAGGTCAAGCGTGAGTAGGAGTCGTGAGCGGATTCCGTAGGCATGCGCGGCTGATATGGCGATCAGATGTTGAGCGCGGTGACTCGGTAGCTAAGATGGCGGCTGAGAGACAAGGAAATGGTAGCACTCGTGCGTCAGAAGTCACGGGAGCCACGAGTGAGGAGTCAAATACTAGGTTTTGACACGCGGTGACGCCGTTCGAGCAGCCGTCGGCAATATACGAGCTTTTGGCGCCGAGGAAGAGGAGAGTGGCGTTGACCAGGTCTCAGGGCAGTCTGCGTCAGTGTCGGACGGAAGTGTTGCTGGACGCACCTTTGATGGAAGAGAAGGCTGTTCCGTCGAGGCTCGGAAGCCAGAGCACATTCGGTGAAGTGAGGGTCGGCTGGTACGACGGGAAAGCTTTGCTTGTTGCATTCTCAGCTGCGACTCGTTAGCATCTGCATGAGAGAATCGAGAAGGCGGCGGAAACCCACTTGATCGTTACAGCTACCCATTTCCATCCCCATTGGCCAAGTGCCGTGATAATGCACCAAAACGCCTGATGCGACCCCGCATGGACCATCATCGTTAAGAGAGCAAGTCGGCCACATTCATGGGCATTTCGTCGATCTGAGTAGAATAGTACAGTTCGATGTCTCGCAAGATACGAACATCCTCGCTGGTCACGAAGTTGATGGCCACGCCCTTTCGGCCGAAGCGACCGGACCGACCGATGCGGTGAATGTAGTTCTCTCGGTTGGATGGCAAATCGTAGTTGATGACCAGGCTGACCTGTTGAACGTCGATCCCCCGTGCCCATACGTCTGTGCTGATCAAGACTCTGCTGTTGCCTTGTCTGAATTCGCCCATGATCGCGTCTCTCTCCTTCTGTGGCATTTCTCCGTGCATACTGGAGACAGTAAAGTTGGCGTCGCGCATTTTGTCGGTGAGCCAGTCGACTTTACGTCTCGTATTGCAGAAGATGACGGCTTGTGTGATGGTAAGTGTGTCGTAGAGATCGCAGAGGGTGTCGAACTTCCACTCTTCCTTTTCAACCGCGATAAAGTACTGCTTGAGACCTTCCAGAGTCAGTTCGTCACGTTTGACGAGAATGCGGACGGGGTCGGTCATGAATTTGGTTGTCATATCGAGCACATCGTACGGGAGAGTAGCTGAAACGACGACTACTTGAGTGGCAGGAGGCAGGTATCGGTAGACGTCGTAGATCTGCTCTCGAAAACCTCGATTGAGGAGTTCATCGGCCTCATCCAGGACGAGCATCTTGATATTTCGTGTTCGCAGATTGCGCCGGCGGATCATGTCGGCAACTCTGCCAGGCGTACCGGAGACGACGTGCTGGCCATAATCCAGCTTGCGGATGTCCTCGCCGACGTTGGTGCCGCCGATGCAGGCATGGCACTGCACGTTCATGTAGTCTCCGAGGGCAAGCAGTACGGACTGGATTTGGGTGGCGAGTTCGCGAGTGGGAGACAGGACAAGGGCTGGAGGTGCATCAGTACCTTGTGTATGCTCTGGGCAGAGAACGAGCTCTTCCTTTTCTGCTCACCTTGAGTTTCTCGAACGGCTGTATCGATGACCTGGAGAATAGAAATGCTGAAGGTGGCCGTCTTGCCCGTCCCCGACTGCGCCTGAGCGATGGTGTCACGGCCTTTGCAGATCTGTACAATCGCACGCGACTGCACTGCTGACGGGGACTCGTAGCCGTACGCGTAGATACCACGGAGGAGGTTCTCCTTCAGCGACATCTGCTCGAAGGTCGGCGCGACGGTGACCTCCTTGCTGGTGGAAAACTCCATGCGCTCGTCGGCCTTACGGTCGATGCCTTCGTCCGCCATCTTGACTGTTATCGGTATGGATGATCGGTGGGGGGAGATGTCGAGGGGGTGAGGTGGTTGTCGCAAGGGAAAGCTCGCAGTCGCGCGCGAAATGTTCTCCGCAAACGCAAAAGCTCGGACGCGCGCTTGGTCAACCTCAACTTTTGCGGGCGCCTTACCACCACTACCACCACCACCACCACCACCACCACCTCACTCTCAACCACCTCGCACGCTGAAGCTTCCATATCACTTACAACAGAGTCGCGTAGGTCAGCACTTATCCGGCGAGAGGCGAAGGAGGCAGCTGCACAACCGCAGCGCAGGAGGGAAGGGGAGGCGCACAGGATGATCTACGAGGACTTGCGGGCCATTCACGAAGATGTGGAACGACTAGAACAAGCGGTGGCAGAGCGCTCACTCGAGGAACCCAAACACGTGAGTATCGATTTGATCTTACTGTGACCCGACAGAGCTCACAACTCACAGATCCGCAGTCGGCTCATCCGCGACCATGAAATCTCCAACTTCCTCAACCGCATCCAGACCCAGTCGCAGCGCGCAATCCAGATCTACGGCGACCAGCAGTCGCGGACGTACGAGATCCAACATATCAGCACCGGCGACACCTACGCCACCTTCTACGACGAGCTGAGCAAGATCAAGGACTTCCACAAGCGATATCCAAATGAGCCTGTCGAGAACTTGGAGAGAGCCTACAAGAGACCGGAACATGGAGGTCCTCCGGCAGGCTTTGCCGGCGACATTGATACCATGTTCACGGGCGAGGAAGCTTTCGGGCGATTCTTTGACCTGACTATGCTCCATGAGGAATACTTGAACCTGCCCGGCGTCAAGGGTGTGCGGAAACTCACCTACCTGCAATACCTCGACAATTTCGACGCCTTCACCCCCCCAAAATGCGTCATCACTCGACAAGACAAGATGACCGACCAATACTTTACCTACATCGGATCCTTAGCGCAATACCTCGAATCGTTTCTGCGACGCATAAAACCGCTCGAGGATCTGGAAAGCCTGCTCAAGGGCTTCGACGATGAATTCGAGAAGCAGTGGGCAGAAGACAAGGTACCCGGGTGGGAGTCAAAGCCGCAGACAAATGGCACTTCCAATGGACCAGCAACAGAGGGCACGGGAGAAGGCGTATGGTGTCCCGATTGCCAAAAAGAGTTCAACAACAACAACGTGTATCAGGCCCACTTGAGCGGCAAGAAGCATAAGAAGAATGTCGAGGCAAGAAAGAACAACCCTGAGGATGTCGATGTTGAGATGACCAATGCATCCACGAAAGGAGACCACATGGCTCGGCTGAAAGAGCGCACGGTAGCCGCACGTGAACATCGCATCCGCAAGCTGGCCGGAACCATGAAAACCGAACGAGAGGACACGCGCGTCAACGTCGAGCGCAAAGCCGGCATGACCGACAAGGAGCGGCAGCAAGAACTTGAAGCCCTGTACGCCGAAGACGCCGAGATCGCCGGCACCACGGGCCCCGCCGACGATGATGAGGCCGACGACGGCGAGAAAATCTATAATCCCCTCAAACTCCCCCTCGCCTGGGATGGCAAACCCATCCCCTTCTGGCTCTACAAACTCCACGGCCTCGGCGTCGAGTTTCCCTGCGAGATCTGTGGCAATTACGTCTACATGGGCCGGCGCGCTTTCGACAAGCACTTTTCCGAGGCTCGCCACATCTATGGCCTGCAGTGTCTGGGTATCGAAAAGAATACGGGCCTCTTCCGTGAGATCACGAAGATTGACGAGGCGACCAAGTTGTGGGAGAAGTTGGAGCGCGATCGGAGAGTGGAGATGGAGAGGAAGGGCGGCGCGGATGGCGAGGGAGTCGTGGAGATGGAGGATACCGAAGGCAATGTCATGCCCAAGAAGGTCTATGACGATTTGGCCAAGTCTGGATTCCTGTGAAGCGCTTTCGGTGGTTGGGCCAATTTTGGATCTCTCCTTCGGTGGGAAGACGGCACTGCTTGTGCACGTCACACCCATCCTCAGCAGAAGTCGCACGATGGTATTAGAAGTACTGCAGAAGGCTTGGAGAAATACCAGAGAGCTCGCCGAGCACGCGGTTCGCTGAAGGCGGTGAACTGGTCAGGGAAGCAACATTCAATTCAATCAGTCACCCACGCAGACCCCTCGCAGTAGTTCCGCGTCCCTGCGTCCGCCGCTGCAAAACTTTTATCTGAAGCAAATGCTCAACAGCCCACCTTGTTTCCCCGGTAAGAGAATAAGCTCAACCCTTTCCTCTGCCGTGCACAGTCCCTTCCCTCACCACGTTCAGCGCACGACATCATTGATCCTTCTAACTCAGACTCCTTCCGTGAAATCGCACCTATTAAGATACTAGGGAGTCTCCGGGACCTGCTGGTTAGGCTTGGGAGGCGGGATTGAGGATGTTGGAGGAGGAAGGTCTACAGGAGAGTAGTGGAACGGGAGAATAAGGATTCTGAGGTGAGGTTGCTGAGGCTGTGGTTTGAGAGAGAGACATTTGACGAAGTGAATCACTCTTATAGCTTCCGGTCATAATGTGCAGAGCCCTAAACCCCTACGCGTGCTTGACTACTTAAGGCTCCGTGTCAACCAAGAGATGGGAGCCTGATGAGCTGTGAATCAGGCTACGTACATGCCAGGATCGCGCTAGTCTAGCTCTTCGAGGGTCGTGCTAGCTAGCGTATCCCAAGTTCACTGTTACGCTACCCTGAGACAGAAGCAAGTGGGAGACATGGTACCATTTATATGTTACGCCGCTTTCCTCCTCGACTTGCCTCATCTCATTACCCGTCACTAGTCCCACACCAAACCCGAGACAACAGCTGTCGATTGCCAACGTCTTCACCATAAGCCTACAAAGAAGGAACGGACTGGGAAGAAGAGAAAGCCAGACGGCTGAAGGCTTTGGGTACGAAGTGGCATCTGGCTGCTGGGAAGGCTCCAGAACCTGCTAACTCGGCTTTTGAGTCTGAGGAGAGGAGAATCAGGAAGAAGGGCATTGCGGAACGCGGAAGGAAATAGGAAATGAGGTCGCAAGGTGCGGTATCTCTGTGAGCTTGTTGGCCTCGCTTATACTACACGCAACGAGGGAGGAGCTGCCTACTGGTACAACCCGATAATGGCTGGTCGTAACAGAGCAAACGACCTCCTCGTCCTTTCTCATCAGGAGGCTAAAACCATCGTGCTTCAGACAATACTGGCGTTTGAAGACGGAGGATGTTGGGCTCTGAACTTGACCGCAGACAACCTGGAGCTGCAAGAGACTCTGGCTTGAACAAAAGACCCAGATGAACTCTTGCAGGAAAGAAAGGATGGTGGCGCTACGTGGTCACCAACTGCGACAGCACATTGGAAGACTGCAAGTTGGCTTAAGACCATGAGTAAGGAGCTTTACAGTCGCTGATATGACCGGAGTCTAGACGAGCGCGGAGTCCAGCCCATGAGAGTTATGGAGTCCAGCATGCCAAAGAATGTTGACCAACTTGAGACCGATCTAAGCTCCTCGCTATACCTCTCGAGCTTAGTTGTTCACCGCGGAAGTGTGATTGCATCCATTGCTGAGTATGAGGTGCAGAGTACAGTGAGATGTGGGTCTGATACAGTACACATTGCGTCTTCAGTGTCGTCATGGAGGCAACGGTGTTTATGGCGCCCGGATGCAATCCTCTTCAATCGACAAGAAGACCCTCCAAGACTACTGCAGAGGCTTGCATTCCCGTTTGGAGTAGAACATAACTCCCTTGCTCTTCGAGTGGCAGTATGTTGCTGTCTTGTAGCATCACTGATCCCCACTCGAACCCTAGGCTAAGAACTTGCATCCTACTGATGACTTGTCTGCCAGGTCTCAGAATTGCTGTTGAATGCACATTAGAACTACACTATTGTGTCAGTCTTATGACTTGAAGAGGCTCCATCACAACAGATACCAATTCCAACTCCGACTCCAACGCTTGCAGTGTGTTTTTGAGGAGTACCAAAGCGGCCCTAGCGCACGATACATAATTACCCCCGCCTCCTTCGCTCCTGTACCCCGTCACAGGTAGTGCCTGATATCTCTTAGCCCCAGTGCGCACAGAATGCAAACCCCACCGAACGCGATAGAGATGTAGTATGGCCAGCGATAGGCTTCCACGAATGCGAGCTGCACATTGTGAATGACCGTATCGTACGCGAAGTCGCCCTTGATCGTAACGTTCGGGTTCGTCGCGATGTATTCCCGCAATTTGTCGTACTCGGCATACGCTCCGAGCAGAAGTAGCTCGAAGAGTGTGTCATAGTCGTTTGTGATGCCTGCCAGGACGACCTGGAGTCCAGCTGGAAGTGCGTACTTATAGCGGAACTTGTGATAGAAGACGTTATAGTAAGCGGTAAACGCCACTGCTCCGCCGATATATCGTATCGATAGTGTGATCGCGGTGATAGTGCCGATGTGTTCGGTAGGAGTAAGGATCTGAGCGATAATAGAGCATGGAATTATCACTGCGCCTACGCCCACGTTGCCTAATGTGAGTATAGCGTAGACTGTTGGGTTCAGATTGTCGCGGTCGGCTATGGCCATTGCGCCAGTAAAGCCGGTCATAACGCAACACCAGAAGATCATTAGGAGCGTTGTTCGTCCTTTGCTGATCCCTATAAGAAGGAGGGCGAATGCTGCGCCAAATATAATTCCGCATCCGATTGGTAGAGTGCGGATGCCGATTTGAATTGGGTCATGGCCGTACACATTGTAGACCTGTAGCGACATCGTCAGTGGCGGGCGAATACGAGCTGACGGATGTTGTTCCATACCTGGGTCGGCCAAAACAGCAGCATGACGAAGAAATTTCCTCCGCTGACGAATGTGATGATCAGGATGAGAATCATCGATCGCTTATCCTTTGAGAAGATGGCTGCTGGCACCATAGGAGATGGCGCGAATTTCTGAAAATGCGTCAGTGATTTATGTGCAGGTTCGTGCTTCTCCTGGAGCTTACCAATTCCCAGATGAAGAAGGTAATAATTATGACAATACCAAGAATGAAAGGTATCAGGACGTGGGTACTGCCCCATGAGTACTAATTGCCAGTTAGAAATTAATGGCGGCTGCAGCTCGAGAGGGTTGGCTCTGAAATACCTGGTTGGCGCCCCACTGCATCCCCAACATGAAGAGAGTGATGCCCACAGTACTCAAAGCGCCTCCAACGTAGTCCACTCCACGAAGGATCTCCTTTGCAGATCGTGTCTCCTTTCGCACCGGGTCGTGGTAGCAGAACAAGACCAAGATCAGTCCAAGCAGATTCCAACCACCTACGAGAAAGGCGATGAAACGCCAGTTATGAGCCTTCGTGATGAGCTGTGCATACATCGGAGACGGGATAAAGGGCGTAATGGTGAAGACAACAAGGGCGACATAGAGACTCCTCTTCTTCACTGGCACGATTTCGGATGTGCCGGCGAGTGCAATGAGCTCGTTGAGGCCTGGGAGAATCTCGATCAGTCTAGATAGGAATGAAGCAGAAGAAGATCCTTACCAGCTCCGAATCCAGATATCACCATACCACCAATAGCTACATTCATCTCATCTGCAGTGGAGACTACAATGGGCCCGACAATGAGGAAGATTTGTCCTACTACAGCCACAGCGCGCCGACCGAAAAGGTCAGAGAGGGCCCCCACAAAAGGGCAAAGGGCAGAGTTTGGGATCAGATATCCGATGACCTGTTTCTGACTCAGCTCTTGCCTCTGTGCATATTCGATCGCGAGCTTGTACCATCCAAAGCCATTTGCCCTCTGCACCACCAATTTCCGAGTAGATATCGGCCAGTACGCTGCCGTAGAGATACAAGCCGATCTGTGAGCCAACCCAGAGGAAAGACATTGCGGTCAAGGAGGTGAACAGCTTCCAGCACATCTGCAGCTTTTGTCAGTGTGTTTGCGCCGTGCTCGATAGAAGGGCCGCTACCTTTTGGAAGACATTTGGGTCGTCCTCTGCCTCGTAGAAGCCATCGTGTTGCACTTCCACCTCATCGCGTTTCTCGACCAGGTCGCTACTCTTCTCATTCGATGAGCTCGATTCGGTCGCCATCGTTGGTAACGACATGAGTGAGCGACCCCACAGCAGAGAGACTGCGCCGGTCCAGCGCAGATGGATCTGGTCATTAGCTGTACGCCAACGCGCGGAGTCTCATCATATCTCTGCCAAATCCAATGGCAAATACCTCGGCGCTTGTTGTGGAGTGCAAGGGTATCCCTGGCGAAGTTATGGGTTCTCAGCCGAAGTAGAGTTAGAGATAAACTCAGATTGCCTGTCTTCGTCTTGTGACCACACATATCGACGGAATGATAATCGTTGCAACCGGATGCTGGTCTTCCAGACTCAGGGGGCTCAGATTGTGTGAGCACGTGCATGCTCCAATTTACCATGTCAACGTTGACTTTTCGCCCACGGCCAAGTTTCGCAGTACAGAGTAACCACATGACATAGCAGCGAGACCTCAGTACAATCAGGATGGTATGGAAGTAGAACAGGGGGTATGAATTGTAGAACGAGCGTGGTTCCCCAAGCACGTATGTTCAGCAGCTCTGCGCTGACGAGCAGGACGCTCGGCCGGGCGAAATGGAGTTTCTCATAGGTCCTATCGTTCCTGCGCCACACGTCAGCTACGCTGTGTTCTGCTGCGGAGGGCACGCCGAAACGTGCTGCGATACACATGAGTGCCAATGCAAGGCGGCATATTCAGACTGGACCGCCATGACGCTGTGCTGTTATTCAGATGCCATCCAGGACCGTAAGAGTGGGAGCAACGATTCGAATGCCGTGACTACCTTCGACCTGATGCCTTCAAGAAGCTGCGGTTTGGTGACTGTTCGGCTGTCTGGAGCGGCCGGCCAAAATAGCCAGTCGCACTACACAAGCTGCTGACTGGTCTGTTACAGTGTGCCGAGGTGTTCATCGGACGTTTCTCTTGCATTGGCGATTGCCAACAGCAACGCTGCAGACGTGTCTGGGATGGGGTGAAGGCCTTTCCGACCCGACCAAGACCACGGCCGACTTCCAGTCAACACATAGGTCTTCACACTCTCATCACTATATCGCTCGCGGACTGGCGGTTCTGATATCCGTTGGGTCTCCTAAGTGCCAACGTGAAGTGCAGTGTATGTGAAGCAGAAGTTCAGCATTTGGGGGCTTGTGGCGTTCAAGGCTGGCTCCCTGAAAGCTTATTTTGACGTCTGTGCGCACGCCATAAGCACCTGCATCAACCCTCCACGCACCGCTGTCAACAGCCTCGCCCCGCTTTGCGAAGGTATGTCAATCGAGTGCCATCGATTGTGAGCCGAAGGAGATAGTCACTTGACCCCTGCGATGTATGTACGCGATACTGCTGCGCCCATGCTTGCAACAACGACAGCCTGGGTTGCCATGCCCCTCGCACGCAGTCAGAACGGCATCTTCACATCCTATCTCGATGGAGGCTCCAGCTATATATACCGATATGCCTGTCATGCTGTCCGATGCAGATGTATCTCCTGTTTGTCCACTCCATCGGTTCTTACGTCCTTAACAGTCCCATCGCGGGAGACCAGGCATCATGAGATTGATAACGATTTTGCCTTTCACGGCCACAGTCCTGGGATCGGGGCTGAGCTTCAACGTCGGACAGCTCTTTTCGCGGCAAGACGATGTCGTGGCGAAGCTCGCTGGTGATCTCAACGACCTCACCAAGAGCGTTAACGATCTAGGCGAAGCATCCAAAGGTTTTACTGGCATTTCCGAAGCCGGCAGTCTAGCCATCAAAGCTCAAGCTGTGCAAGACCAGTTGACCAAAAATGTGGAAGATGCAAAGGCGGCTCCGAAGCTGGACGATAACGGTGCACTCAAACTAGTTCGTACGTCTAGCACCTCATCGCAAGTGCCTAGCACCGAGCCTGTTTGCTTGGTACGAGAGCTGCGTACTGATCATCTCACAGAACCTGCGCAGAAGCTGAATGATGCTGTGTCGGCAACGCTTGACGAGATCACAGCGAAGAAGGATAAACTCGCTGCCGCGAGTCTCTCCAGTGTGGTCGCCGAGCTTTTGAACAAAGACAATCAGCTAGCCAAGGAATACGCAGCAGAGCTGTTCGAAAAGGTGCCGGCCGAGCTCGAAGACACAGCGAAGCAGATTGTTCAGCCTGCTATGGACAAGCTGCAGAAGACTGTCGACGAATTTAAAAGTGCTGGGAATAGCACGGCTTCCATGGGGAGCTCAAGCACTCCAGGTAAGATCGCCCATACATGATCGTTGATCGCAGATCACACATGCTGACGAGATTTTCCAGTCGAAAGCGGAGCAAGCTCAACGCCCGCCTCCTCGCCAGCCATGACACAGAGTAGCATGATGAGCATGAGCACTCCAATGAGTAGTCCCACCGCAACGGGCACCGCGACGACTGCAACAGGCAGTACATCTACTACCACTCCTGAGGTTTCGACTGGTGCAGCTCCTGCGAACAATGCTTTGGAGTTCAGCGTGGTTGTTGCTGCAGCAATGGTGGCTATCGCTGTACTGTAGACAAGACATTCCTCGCTAGAACCTCACATAGTAGGGCGTGTCGACCCGCTCGGAATGCGTATAGAGAAGGTGATGCCGACTGAGGTCAAAGTGATAATGCGTGATGTGTATGTTCATAGGGCTCTCCACGCGTGAGCGAGCCCTCCATCTTTAGATGTCATCAGCGTACGCAATAAAATCCTGTTTCCTTCGTGGGCACATTGTATGCCCCTCAAAACCCCAATTTTCTCGTCAGTCAACCCATCCCCCAACACTGTGAAGTGTACAAGCTATGGAGAACTTGCAATTGTAAGCAGCGCTATCGCACTGCCATTGCCATGGCATCCCCTCAGCCTGGACGTCGAAGATATCGTGAGGACGTTGCACGGCAATCAAGACTCTCTCTGGATCCCGCATCGGAATTCCGACCTAACGCTTAGAAGGTAAGTAATGCAAGCCAGAACCCTCAAGCGAGGTCGTCATGCTTCGGTATAACTCTCCGCCGCTCGCAACGCTATGAGACACACACAAAGCTCTGAAATCAGAAATTGCGCTCACGTCTCACGACGAAGATGCGTGCTCAAAACGAGTTTTGACGTGCGAAATCACCTGGTGATATCGGCTTCACTCAAACCTTTGCAAACACATCCGCGCCGCCGTGCTCGCAGGAGATTATGCGCCCTTCGACAGCTTGGTAGGCTAAAGATGCCCTTGAGACTAGATAGAGCTGGAAACGGATTGCAATCTGGTTTACGATGGCCCGAAACGGTGCCGGGTGTTGATGAAAAGGAAACAATCGTGATCGAGGCCACTTACCAAACGAGAAACTAATTTTCATACTTCTATACAGGTCCGGGTGATTTCGCGTCATCTCTACTTCAGCGTTCTCTATAGATCCTCTTGTCGTGACACCCACATAGCATTTCAAGAACAAAAATAATGAAAATCGCGAGGCCAAGTCTGCCTGTTCGTTGGGAACATCAATGTCAGGGCGCGAGTGCTTGGCGCCTGCCCCACAGCGCGAAATGCCGGAAGTGCAGTTCACATTTGACACAAGACACCTGGCGATCGATTGCAATCAATCAAAAGTAGTTCGCACTGAGAGTCGAGTACTGGACTTCTCCTCGCGCCACTTCGACAGCCATGTCACAAAATTCGGCAAAATATAATAGCTTGCCCTCTACTGGATTCGAACTGTAGCCACAATTAGTATTGTTGTGCGTCCGATTGTATGGGAGATATGCGTACCCAATGACCTCGTCATATACGATTTATGCTGCTGCACAAGAGGTCATACTAGTGACGCGCTCTACCCCTGAGCTAAGAGGGCTTCGTAGGCAACTCATTGAAAAAGTCAAATTTGGTTCAACTTATGGAGTATGCCATACACCAGCGGCGAAGATCTCTGAGCGAATGTCATGTTGTTTTGCAGTACGACATGAGACTTAGTTAGGATTGATGCATCAAAGAAAGAGATCTGAGGCCCACTGAATTGGAGCGAGGAAGATAATCTCACAGCAGGATGGCATACCCACACAACAGCGTCGATCCTCCCAGCCTCATCCGATACTCGCCACGACCTCATCCAACCGGCCCATCCTCCCATCCCGCTGCTGATCCCACGACAACCGAACTAGACACTTCAAATCCTCCTTCGCATACCCCAGCTTTACACCCTCGGCCACCATCGTCTCGGCGTCGCCGAGCGTGTAAAATCGCGCTGCAAACTCGAGGCTCGCGTCTTGCTGCATACTGGTTTTGAGCGATTGCTGCAAGACGAGGATATTGAGGCCCATGCGTTCTAAACCGTGGTGGTCGAGCGCTTGGATGCAACCGACGAGGGAGACGAGGGCGTTGTTGGCGAGGACGTCGAGGTGAGATGTAAGGAACAGATACTGGGGATGGAGGAGATTGGAGGAGATGGCGGTGTCGTAGCTGCCGAGGGAGAGGGAGAGGGTGAGAATTGCGGGATTGGGGTCGTTGTAGGGCTGGCCGAGGGCGTAGGTTGTGTCTAGGGCGGTGTAGACGCCGTGGAGGAGATGGAGTCGGAGATCGATGTGGAGGGTGCGTAGGATCAGGGATGAGAGCTCGGTGAAGGAGGCCACAACAGCGTCGAAGCCGGCTGCGGTCTGCTTGTCGAGTGGGAGATATGGTCCACTTGGGGCGTTTCCTACAAGGAGATTCTGTGTCCATCTTCTTCGATCGTGGGACTGCATGCTACTGGCGTCGACTGCCCTGGGACTGATGTATCGTAGTTGGCGGCACCTCGATGCGAGCCATTTCATGCTGACTTGAAGCGTGCACAGTGCCGCGATTGCTTTTCGGTCATTGATCAAGTCAGCTTCCTCCAATCGGCGTTTCTTGATTTCATTCAGCAGTAACGCGGTCTCTTTCTCGGCCAGGACGACTTTCTCCGTTGCATCCGCTTTCGTCAACTTGATGACAGTCTCATTGATTTCGCCAGTCGTTGCCAATTGCGCGGCAAGACGCATCCTTATGGCTCCTTCGGACTCTAGTTGAGCGCGTTGCAGAAGACTCTTAGACCACTGATAGCACTTGTCATAGTACGCCCGCATTTGTGTCACGATCAATTGGCTGAAACTCTGATCGTGAGGCAGACTGTCGAGCATGATGCAGAAGGCCTCAATTAGCTCGTAGAACCGAGCCGTGCCCTTGAAGATTGGCCGCTGAGCATGCACTTGCCACTTAGGATCTGCTTGAAACGCATCCATTTCCGTCATGCTTCGGCTGCACAGCTCTAGCATGGTCTCATCTAGTTGCGGGTAGAAGACGTTGATGAGGAAGTCGTCGAGGAAGGAGGTCAACGTGTTGGGTACCACGCCGGATTGTGGAGGTACCACTTCGCGCAGTCGTGTCAAAAAGTCCAGCGAAGGCTTGAGAAGAATGCCCATGTTAAATACACTGGGCTCCACAAGAAGCTTGTGGCCTGTTGCAGAGATGTCGGTGACTGTAGTCTGGTCCTGTTTGGAGCTCTGCGCATTGGACCCAACCAGGCCAGGAACAGACTGCTTGAGGATCGACTCCAGATCCTCGCGCTCTGTCGCTAACTCGGTGGATTTCTGGTCCGTTTCCGAAATCTTGAACATACGCCGATTTCGGTCCCGAGGTTGAGGTCTGAAGATATTCGCACTGGGGTCATTCTCTTGCCTTGACCGCTGTCCCAGGTCACCACTCGAGGCGAGATGGTCATGCAGTAGAGAGCGAATTTCGCTCTGAAGCAATTTCCAAAGCTCGCGGAAACTGCGGTTCAAAGTTGAAGCGTCTTCATGATCGTCGCGTTTAATGATGGCCGCCAGAACATCGTGGAGAACACGATGTCCTTCAGCAATGGCCTCATACTTTGCAAACAGCGTCACAAGCAAGTCTTCAAGCGTCTCCTTTTTCTCGCCGTCCGCACCTGCGTTCACGCCGGCCCCCATCTTCTTCTGTCTTCTGGCCGCAGCACGCAGCAATGCAGGATGTCGCTGCTCGACCTCCATATGCGATCGCTCCACGACCGTGAAGAGCTCCACAGGCAAGCGGTTCTCGATCTGGTCAACTGCCGTGTCGAGGCGATTCATTTTGTTGAGAGATTCGAGCAGAAGCTGGATGTAGTAGAATGTATCAGCCTCGGGGTTCCTCGTTGTATCTTCCAGCATGGGTTTTGAGCCATCGAACGTTTCGAGGAAAGCGAACATTGCTCGCTCGCTCCCGTCATGCCCAATCGTTGCAGCATCCCGTCGCGTATGTGCCTTCCACCTCTCTTCGCAATAGGGGCTCTTGAGGTACAGGTGGTTGTGCAGCTCCTCGACCAGGATATCCGTGAGGGAGTGTTCTTGGTTGCTGAGATACACGCGCAAGTCACTCAATGCGCCAATCTCCTCCATCTCCGGCTTTCGTATAAGCTTCAAAGCCTCTTGTAATGTATCCACGGCGCCCAGAAACCGCTTCTCCGATATTTGAGCCTCAAGCTTTTCCGGTACCTGCTGCAGTTGTTCGATGGTGCCAAGCACGTGCAGCATCTGGTCATACTGCTGGCTGCTCTGGGCGAATGCTTTTAGCTCCGGCCGTCCACTCGCCAAGCTGCCCTTCGCTTGCACGAGACCTGACCGTAGTGTCCGCACTCTTTGTTGTGAGGTGTGTATGGAAGACTGGATCTTGTGGAAGGTGCCAATGCTGCTGTTGAAGCCCTGGTGGTGCTCGTTGACAATGACTTTGAGAGCGTTCTGGAGTTGTTTGTGTGCTTCCTGGAATTGATCATACTGGTCTGCGAGTCCCAGCGACGAATTGTCCATCAACTGGAGGGCGACTTTGACGGGGATGCAATTATCGCCGGACATAAACCCCCAACGTTGCTCGATGAAGCGAATAATGTCTGCGCACAAGTCAGTGGCTTTGACCCACGGATTGAGCCTCTTCTTGCGGCGGCGGAGGGACATGGCGGGTGGTGTGCATGTGTTCTCGAGGGCCAATATGGCGTTGGCACGAGAATGGGAGGGAGGTTCCCATGTCGCACCCCAGGCAATCGCGAATGAGCAACGGGAAGTATAGCGGTACGGCCAACACTTCCGAGACTGCTACTGACCTTCAGTCTGTCCACCTTGCCCTCCATACCGTCCACCTGCTCGGCTTCTGCTGCGACTTTGGCCGGCATCATAGTCTCGACTCCGCCGCTGAGCGTGGCCTCGATCCAGCCTCGCCACGCCTGCTCTGAAGCCGGACGGTGCTCCATACCCCCCGCCATACCCCCCGGGCGCGCCACGCGACCTACTCCGCTCGGCATCGCTGGTGCCGGGACTGCTGTCGTCGAAGTCGAATCGGTGCACGGTGGGACTGTGTCCGTTCAAGTAGCTGGGGCTGCCATTCTGTTGCTGCCGCGCCCACGACATACTATGTAGGCTGTGGAGACGTGGGGATGGACGGTGGTGTGGGTGGAGGGGTCGCTATCTCCCGACCACAATACGCGGCGACGGATGTGCTCATACATAAACAAATCGTGCCTCGTCGTGCAGCACTCAACCGTCACCTCAGCCCATCCACGCGCGCATCCGGGGTGCATCTCGCGCGCTGAGGCTCTGCGGGAGGTACGCGGAAGGCTCGGCTCGTGCAACCGGGGATAGGTCTGTGGATCTCTGTCGCGACTGGTGCTGGACTTGCCGCGTCTGGTGTCGTGAACATTCACATCCAACTCGAATATCCTACCACCACCCCATCTGCCAATAGCGCACGCTTTACGCACATCGCCAACCCACCTCCAAACCCCCAGCAATGATACCCTGAGCTATAGCGGGCGACAACAATCGGGGAGCTCTGCTCTCGGCGCTGAAGCCGCGACCTCCTCCGTTCATTCTTCCACCATGGCCGCAGTCGCAAATGGCCACACTAATGGCGTCAATGGCCATGCAGAGCGCGCCGCCTTCCAGCGCTTCGCCGAAGTGCCGCTGGTCATAGATATCCCGGTGAGCGGCGAAGACGGGGAGGAAGTCACACTCGACTTGAGCAATCCGCTGGACGACATTGACGAGCTGTGTGGACTGCTGGAGAGCGAAAACGTTGCCAAAAGCTACTGGATAACCATCGCTTTAGCATACATAAAGCAAAACAAGGCAGATCTGGCCGTGGACATTGTCAAGCGAGGCCTGGAAGCCATCCCGCCCCAGCGATCTGACGACAAGCTCAGTCTCCTTGCTTGTCTGGTCTGGATCTACCTCTGGAAATGTCGCCGAGCACCCAGAGTCAAGCCGACGCAGGCGACTGAGGATGAGCGAACGAAAGAGCATTGGCTGAGTGCTGCCAATATTGCGCTCAATGATGCTTCGCGCATCAGTCCATCCTATCCACCACTTTTCCTTGCGCGAGGCACCTTACTTCTGCTAAGAGCCTCTCTGCAACCTCAAAAGTACGGCCCAGGAGGACAGCACGAGCAATCAGACCGGATGGATACGCTGAAGCAAGCATCCAAGAATTTCGACGATGCATACAGAGTATCCGGGCAGAAGAATGTGTTGGCCATCATGGGTAAGGCAAGAACACAATTTTCACTGGGCAAGTTCCAGGAAGCGTACATTCTCTACCAGCAAGCTCTTGAACGCGCACCAGACCTTACAGACCCGGATCCGCGCATCGGCATTGGCTGCTGTCTGTGGCAGCTTGGCCACAAGGAAAACGCGAGGGAAGCGTGGGAGCGTGCGCACGAATTGAACGAGAGCTCTACAATCGCAAACATCCTACTGGGCCTGTACTATCTAGATCAGAGCGGGCAATACAGCACCAGCGACAAGGCGTTTGCGCCGATCTATCGTAAAGCCATGACCGAATACACTCAAAAGGCCTTCAAGCTGAACGACATGCACGCGCTGACCTGTTCGACCTTCGGCGGGTATTTCCTTCTTCGCAAGACCTGGGCAAATGTGGAGCGCCTGGCGCGCCGAGCCATCGAGCACACCGACGTCAATGCCATTGCCAGTGATGGCTGGTATCTCCTCGCCAGAAAGGATCATTACGAGGGGGACTTGGCCAAGGCTCAGGACCACTACAACAAGGCAGATCAAGCAAGAGGTGGGGACGATCGTGGATACTTGCCTGCCAAGTTCGGTGTTGTGCAGCTCAAGACACTCATGAACGACATCGATGGAGCCAAGTTCCGTCTTGAGAAGATGCTGCTCACCAATAAGAACGTAGAGGCAATGACGCTGCTGGGCATACTTTATGCCGAAGAGGTGTTTGTAGCACAAGCCGCGGGCTCCAAGGAAGACAAAAGCGATTCGAAGAAAAAGGCCATTGCTCGGCTGGAGCAGGTGCGCGTGGCCTGGAAAGACTCCAAGAAGAAGATCGCACCGGACTCTGCCGTGCTGCTGAACCTAGCTCGGCTGTATGAGCAGGAAGCACCAGAAAAAGCACTGCAATGCTTGCAACACGTCGAGCAACTGGAGCTTGCCGAAATCTCGGATGAAGACTTGCCCGAGGAAGTCGATTTGCAGGATGAGAGTGCAGTTCGAGCGATCAAGCAGGAGATGCTCAGTCCTCAGCTCCTCAACAACATTGGTGCATTCTTCTTCCAAGCTGACCGGATGGCTCAAGCCCGGGAGTACTTCCAGTTTGCCCTCAGATCTAGCGTGTCTATCAATGCCAAGGATGATGTCGACACCGACGCTCTGGTGACCACCATCAGCTACAACCTTGCACGGACATACGAAGCGGAAGGCGTGGAGGATGAAGCCGAGAACATCTACAAGAAGCTGCTGGAACGACATCCGGACTACATCGACGCCAATTCTCGCATGGCTTACCTCACCGTTCGCACAGATCCAGCCAAAGGTGCTGAAGCGATCAAGCAATTGATGGAAGCCAATCCTGACAACCTGGAGGTGCGCGCTCTGTACGGCTGGTATATCAACAAGCACAAGAAACGTACCCTGCAGCTGAACGAGGACCAAGAGCAACGCCACTACAAGCACACGCTCATGACATACGACAAACACGACATCTACTCGCTCACTGGGATGGGCAATCTTCATCTTGCTGTCGCTCGAGAGATGCCTCGCGATACTGACCAGCACAAAGAGCGTCGGACCAAGACGTTCGCTCGGGCTGTGGAATTCTTCGACAAAGTCCTGACTCTCGATCCCCGAAATGCTTTTGCCGCTCAAGGTCTGGGCATTGCGATGGTAGAGGAGAGAAAGGATACCAGCGCAGGCATTTCTGTATTCTCCAGGGTTCGCGAGAGCATCAAAGACGCTTCTGTCCACCTCAACCTCGGCCACGTCTACTGTGAGATGAAGCAATTTAGCCGGTCGATTGAGAACTACGAACTTGCGCTTGCAAAGTCAAGAGACAAGGACCCTCAAATCATGGCATGCCTGGGCCGTGCTTGGCTAATGCGCGGTCGTGCAGAGAAATCTCTGGACGCATTTAAGACGAGTCTGGATTTCTCGCAACAGGCCCTTATGCAAGCACCCGACAATATCAACTTCAAGTTCAATGTCGCTTTCGTGCAAATTCAGATCGCGCAACAGATGATCACACAACCGGAAGCCAACAAGACGCTGGCGGATGTAGAGATTGCGAGCAGAGGTCTGGATGCTGCGATCGACTCGCTGGGCGAGATCGCCAAGAGCCCCAACACCCCCTTCCCGCGTCACGATATCGAGCAGCGTGCCAACATGGGTCGCAACACGATGAAGAGACAGCTTGCGACAGCCATCGAGAAGCAGGCCGAATATGAGCTAAAGAATGCGACGCGGCTGGAAGAAGCCCGCAAGCGTCGCGAAGAGGAAATCCGAAAGAGAGAGAATGAAAAGCGGAAAGCGCTCGAGGCAGCCGAAGAAGAGAAGCGGAAGGTCCGCGAGGAGCGTGAGAAACTCATGGAGGAAGATCGCCAACTCATCGAACGCCGCATCCAAGAAGAGAAGGAGCGTGAGGCGGCTGAGTACACCACCGATGAAGAAGGCAACCGCAAGAAGCGCGAGAAGAAGCCCAAGGAAAAGCGACAGAAGCGCAAGAAGAAGGGCGACGACTCCGACAGTGAAGCCGGCTCAGCCGACGAGGGCAGACGCAGTCGTCACCGTTCTCGAGCCGCCAGCACCACGGGCAGCGACGCTGAGGCGCCGCGCAGAAAGAAGAAGAGAAGACTCGAACGCAAAGGCCAAGCGATCAAATCGAAGTACAAGTCTGATGAGCGCGTGGAAAATTCTGATGATGACGATGACGCTGGCCTCGCCGCCCCGACGTCTTCTGCCGCACCACAATCCGATGCGGCTGAGACCCCAGCACCGGAAACTCCTGCTCCCGCTGATGATGACGATCTTGCGATGGTTGATGAGGATTCCGAGCCCGCAGCGCGATCGACTCAGCGGAGAAAGCCTGCGCGGGTGCTGGACGAGGATGAGGATGAAGATGGCAATGGATCTGCGGTTGAGGACCGTGGTGGTGAATGAGGGGCCTCTCTGTTTTCTCGGACGAAAAGCTGTAGAATAGTGCGTCAAAGGAGACGTTTGGTCGAGTGGCGACGTACCTGTTGCCTATAACTAAGATTAGAGAGATGCCAGGTAATCTAACGGAGCACGAACTCCAACAACAAAATCTCACTCCTGCGAAATCAAGTTTCGTTCGAGACGCGCTGTTGCGTGAAGGTAAAGAAGGTTCCGTTATCCTCCAACATGCATGCTCACAGCATGAATGTGTTCTTTCATCAACTACCACTTATTCCGCGGCCTTTTGATTCCGACCTTACCAAAAAAGAAAACACCCATTCATCAACCTCCTTCCCTTCACCACCCTCACCACCTGCCTTCACCACCGTTCAAATACTTCTCCCCTCCCCTCCCATCCAAGCGATATTCTCCTCGTCCTTGCATACCAGGCTCGCTGATATCACCTTCCTTCTATGATCACCCCAACATGCGAGTCAAGGAGCTGTTTGCCCTTGCTGTTCCGTTCAGTCAGTAACTACGGATGTGTGCAGTAGGAAAGTACGCCGGCATGTCTCGATTTCGGTTTCGATTTCGGCCCAGCAAGTGGCATATCTTCGAGCGTGCGTCGGCGGGCTGAGAAGACTTCGCAAAGGTCGGATTTACTGCATTGCGAACTCGCTAGCGCTGAGCCATGCTGTGGGGAAACACGTATAGAGCAACGAGGATGGAATGCTGCGATGCCATGGTGTCTTGGAGGGCGAAATTCGATTCGAGTGGCTAGACCGGCTCCGAGCCAGTTCACTTCGCTACGGAGGGGTCAATAAGGGAGGCTTTGTGGCGTGTTTGTGAGTTGTTGCAAGTAACAACACTCGTCATCATTCTCTTCGTAGGATCGTTCGCTCGCCCAAGCTTGTCTTCGGGTGTGTTGTAGGATATATCGGCGCGGTCTTGAGAGCCGTCCTTTCACGTCGATGAGTGGACTTCTCTGGTGTGTTGTACAAAGGGCTCGACGACCTTGCCCTTCTGAGGCGTGCTGGCCATCTCAGGTTTGAAGCTCTGCTGGGAGTGTTGCAGGAGTGTATTCTTTATCTGTCGAATGTGTTGGATTCAAGAATGGTGTTTACTCAGACGTTTGGAAAGGGAAAGCATAGCCGACTACCTCGAGGCAAGGTCTCTTCAGGTTTGGAAGGCGCCGAAGGACATGTGGATGCTATATGCGCAGTCCGCCTGCGAGCTCTGCACCCAAGCCAGACCTAGCAAGCTGTCTGATGCCCGAGCCGTCATCTATTCGATTGCATCCATTTATTTCAATCAGTCTATGCTCGACGTCCTGTCCGTGCTTTCGGGAATTGCAGTGGCAGTTTAAGCCTAGCCATTCGAGTGGCGGATGCAGCAGCCTTGGTCAACCCTCTCCTTGAGCGCTCTGCCTCGGTCACTGCTGTCACTCGGGCGCCCAATTCTTGAAAATATTGCGAAAGTGTGCGGAGGTCCAGCCTCGTGTCCTCCTTCAGCAGCCATATATCGACCACCAAATTGTCAATGTACAGTGCAAGAGCACAAATGTGAGTGTAGAGGTTGTCCATCTGCCACTTTCCCAATTCCTGACCACTATCGTTTGTGAATCGCCTCCTCACGGAATCCACCAACTGTTCAGACCAACGCGACGCTGGGAGTCTCTTCTGCAAGATCTCTTTCTTTGGAACCTTCTTACCAGCTCTGCCAGCAGTAGATAGCGAGTTGTGAAACTCGAGGAGCAGTGTGAGGTACTTCAACGCTTTCAATTTCCGAGCGTCGTCCGCCGCAAACTGAACTCGTGCTGCTGGATACTGCACATCCTTGAACTCGATCGCTTCTCCGGCCTGCACCTTATCCTGCCAATCCTTGATCTTGATGTACTCCTGAGCGCCTCCCACCAGCGTCTCGAACGTATACACCTGCTCGGGAGTTTCTGCAGTGAGATCCGGTCGCGGGATTGGCTTCGCAGCGAGTAATGCATCGGCGGTCTCTTGCTCTGAGGCCTTGACGGCGGTTCCAGCAGTTATCTCGCCTACAGATTCTAATATGGCACTCTGCACATCCGTAATCTTGCTCTTGCCCTTCCGATCTGTCACAATGGCGTTCTCCGTCTTGGCCGCGATCGCCTTCTTCGCCTTCTTGGTACCAAATTCGCTTCCCAGAGCCTCGCGCTGTCTTGCGTAGCTTAGTCTCTCCTTTTCTGCCTCATCCAGCTGATAGATCTCGGAGCGGAGCGTGCTCTGGAGGGTCAGATGGTGTGCTTCGGTGACTTCAATGGAGTTCGAGGTGGGGTCATACACGCAGAGGTAGTGTTTCCGCTGATCATCTCCCACTGTCGGCAATGCTGTATAGTCAAGCTTCGGGTGTTGAGAAGATTGCAGCAGGAGATCGTGCGTATGTGGTCTCAGAGGTTCATTGCTGTATTTGGTGGCTTTCGGTTTGCCGTATGCTGTGAATGGCACATGTGGTGTTTTTACGCCTGGCGCAGTAAGAAGTACTGGATGCGAACCCTCATCGCCGTCCAGATGAATCATTTTGACCTTGTCGCCAGCAACTCTCTTGTTTGGATGAGCAATGCCATTTGAAAGTCGTTTTCTCTTCTTTACTTCGGTCTCCGCCATTGTTGCGGGAGAAATTCGTCAAACAATATGTGTTGAACATGTCAATAGAGAGCGCATTGAAGGAAAATCCCACCGTACAGTTTCTCACCTCCGTTAGCTCTAGCGTTTCCGAGCCGCGCCCGCACCGCAGCGTGCGGCCCGCTGGAGCTCTCTCCGTAGGCGCTGACCAATAGAGAGACAGAACTGCAACGTCCTCATCGACCACCACATTACTATGTGAGGAATATTGAGTCTATTTTCCCCCATGCTAATTCCATGCTCAGAGGCCTTTCGCCTATTGCGCATACACTAGAGTCGCGGGTTATCAGCAAGCCATTCTCAAGCGCAACATACTCTCATTTTCCTGGGGACACTCACAGTAAGAACGAGATGCTCGGCCTGGAGCAGGGTCGCCATGCTTCAGTCCACCATACTGGGACATTGTTCTCTATAGACGAAGAGACCGGTGCTTACAACCTCCCCGAACCACAGGGCTATCATCGAGCAAGCACTGTTGTCACGTAAACACGATGACCAGCAAGCATTTCTCTCATTGCGAACACCCATCAAGTGCTTAACGGTGACCCGATCCGAAGCCGAAGGAGATCACTGTGGCGTGAAGATAGTTTCGACTGTTGCCGTTCAGAAAAGCTCGCCGATGAAAGTCATGACGAGGCTATAAGAAGAATACCCATTGGCTTAGATACAGTGTTGCAGTTGACCAGTAGACCAAGATCAGGATCGGACGTGATCAGTATATTCTCGATTTGGATGAAGGTCTCTGCGGCAAGGCAATACACTGAATCTCCTAACCAGAGAATGAGAGTCGAGACATAGCGCTATTAGCCACGCCTCGTTCATTTGTGCCGGACCTGGACTGACTCCTGTTAGTCTTGCTGCATTGGCTCCTCGTACACGCCTGGCAGATGGTGTCTGGGTATACTTCTTGCAAGCTACGTAGAATGTTGTCCGAGTCGAGCGTGGTCTGGCTCAGCGAGAGGTGCCGGAGAGCCTCGAAACCACCAAGTGCGTGGTCTCATTCTGCCGCGTGCCGGTTCCTTCCTCAGCTTAGCGACGAGATGTTCTATTCAACACACACTGGGGCTTATCAGGCGTAGCATGCCCTCAGCAGAGCGATGTACAGTGGATAGCAGAGTGTATTGCAACTTCACCTGATTACCAGGGTAGTCCTGGGTCAGTACGACTGGTACGTAGGGCTATCAGCTAAGCTCAACATTTTAGCCAGAGCGTCTCTTCCTGCACGAGTCTCTCACTCTGGGCCGCGGGTCTCGTGGCGCTGGATGATACATGTACAGGCGTCCGCTCATTCTAATCCGCAACGACAATATACCCGTCCGCGATGAGGCTACTTAGCAGTAAATCTAGCTTATCACTGCCGGAAGCTTCCTATCATCTTTATCACGCACCAGTTCCAAGGTGTGCAAGAGTCAGACGAAATCGTTGGTATAGGCAAGAAAGGAACCCTCCCAGAAAGTATCTGTCCCAAATTGTTCTGAGATGAAAGGGCCATCTGCTCCAGAACATCAAGTAAGCTATATTTCTGCGCCGGGCAGCAGAATATGCTGGACCTGCTTTGGAAACTACTTAGCTCTGGAATCCGGTTCTGCTACGCACTTCTAGAGCGCGGAGTGTTGGGGCATTCGCTGCTTCAAGCCCGTTGTCTAGCAAGAAGTGAACGCAATCGCAATGATGGCTTCTTTGCAGATGACGACTCATTTGTGGGCTCTTTCCGAGACTTGCTGCAACATATCCTTGAGATTACGAAATGAGAAGAGGTATATCACAATCCGTGGATAGCCTAGCCGTTCACAACTGGAAAGCAGCTAGTATTCGTATTATACAGTCTGTAGACCAGGGAGTGTACCAAGAGTTGGAGGTGTCTCCAGTTGCCGAGGAAACATTGCACAAAGCCTTATGGCAATGTGCCTGTTGCAATGGAGAGGCGTCAACAAGAGGGTGGAGATCCCGAAGAGGAGATTTCAGATGCCCTCCACCTAAGGTTCGCGCTAGATTCACGCACGGACGAGCTCACTCATTGGTGCGGGGAGATACGTCAGAAGCATGGCAGACGCGCAGACTCGTCCCACACGCGTTGCATGTGAAAAAACCTGTTTGGTTGGCCGTACGGAGTATAGGAGGCAGGAACAGAGGCGCCAGGTATTTGAGTCTTCTCACTTCCAATCTCCGTTGCCATTTCTTCCGAGCCTCGCTGCTGCTTTTCACCACGGCGCCCTCTACCAATTCCGGTAGAGCATCCCCCAACCCACGAAAGCTCCAAGTACGGACCACCGGCCACCCGAATCGGACGGATATCATACGCGAGACGTCAAAATCTCCGAATCGAGCATCTATGGCAGATCAGGTCAAGAATGGCATCTCTGGCGCTCAAGAGAAGGCGCAGGAAGCTACAAAGGGCACTCCCATGTCAGGAGTCCAAGGGAAGATTAAGAGTGGGACAGACAGCGTGCTCGGTGCTGTAGACTCCTGGGGCGGATGGATAGCGGGCAAGGGCAAGGGCATCATCGATGGCATCTTCCCTCCCGAAAAGCGAGCCAATTTCCTTGCAAAGTTGCAGGACTTTATGCTCAGGAATCCAAAGCTCTCTGTACGAGAACATGCGCACTAGTGAGGCTGTCGCTACTAACACATCTGTCTAGGCCTTCTTGGGAATGAACCTTGCCCTGACTGGAATACCGCTGGGTCTATTCGTGCTCTTCAGCCTGTCTGTCTTCATCTTTGCGCTCGTAGTGGCACTTGTGGTTGGACTTCTTGCTGCCGTTCTGTTCACAGTCTTCATGGTGGGCGTGGCCTTAATCATAGTATTTCCGACAGTCATGTTCACCACTGGAGCCGCTTGCTTCCTATTCCTTTGGGGATTGGGAGGCTACTACATCCTAAAATGGGCCAATGGCGAAGGCGGAGGCGAGCCAAAGCAAGCTCCAGAGGGCCAAGCAATTGGAGATCAACTGGATCGTCTCACCGGCGGACGCCTCGGAGGCTTCATGGAAGGTGCTCGATCTCAAAATGCCAAGAAAGGGATTGAAGGATACAATGACCGGTATACAAAGCCTGCAAGCCAGGAATCGCAGGGTGAGAAAGGCTCGACTGCCTCTACGACTGGCTCTGATGCTCAGAAACATGTGGGTGTTGCCACCTCGAATGCGACAGGCGCCGCCGGCGGAGTTCACAAGAAAGCTACTGACGCCACCAATACAGTGAGCAATGCCAATACAGGTGTAGCCTATGCCAAGGGGGGACTGAAAGGCACAACCGGATTGCCGATACCATGACGATACGTCGCAGCTCATGATCTAGCATTGTACATGAAACATTCTGGCGTTGTGGCATAAAGATAGCATTTGCATGACCTTGATGAGCGCGGCGTTTGCGGGACCAAGGTCACCTACAGGAAAACGGTGGCAAGTAATGAGAGTGCCTTGTACAAGTAGGAGGTTGAATACATGTATTTACCATGTACGGAATGGACGAGCTAATCGACCTAAGTTGGCATCAGCTTTACAGACTTGCTTTGGTTGCTCCCTCTGGTATATGCTGCGATGCACAAGCTGTCCAGGCTTATGGATCCGCAAGGCCGATCATGAAGATGGAAGAAAACTCAGCTCTGACCTCACTTACTACAGCGCAAGTACTTTGCACTCAGCTGCTGTTGCCTCGGTTCCTGTGATCGCTTGTGCTCGGGAACCAAATGCGTCGTGGGAAATCATCATTGTTCTTGTCACTACCTCATCGCATATACAAGTCGCAGCTCCCATCCTCCTTTGCGCTTAGGCCATGCCCCCATTGATCCTCAAAACCTGACCTGTCACCCAACGACTCTCCTCCCCTACCAGTAAGCTCACCGCATCGGCTACTTCTTCCGGCGTGCCAATCCTCCCGTTCGGATTCAGGTTTCCAATCGCTTTGATCACACCCTCGGGCTTGCCTTTCATGAACAGTTCGGTCGCAGTCGGCCCAGGGGCAGCACAATTCACAGTGATATTCTTGCTCGCGAGATCCTTGGCTAGGACTCTCGTCATCTGCTCCACGGCACCCTTTGTAGAGTTGTAAAGCAAATAATTGGGCTGGACGGTCGACGCGTGGCAGAGCGTGGTACTGAAAAGGACCACTCGTCCCCCAGTGGGTGGGAAGTGTGGGACGGCTTTTTGCACGAGGAAGTACGGTCCTTTGACGTTCAAGGCGAAGGTCTTGTCGAAGTCTGCTTCGCTAGTCGAGGCCAGGTCTTTCATCGGAAGCACACCGGCACATGCGATGAGGATGTCGATTTTTCCGAACTTGCTCACTGTACTGTCGACCATGGCTTCTGCGCCCGAGATCGATGAGGCGTCGGCTTGTAGGCCCAAGGGCTCGGGCGTGTTGGGGTAAGATGTTTTGAGGGTTGAGATGAGGCTCTCGGCCGCGCTGGAGTCGGAGGAGTAGTTGATGACTACTGTTGCACCGAGAGAGGCGAGACGCGTGGAGAGTGAGGCGCCGATGCCTTTGCTGCCGCCTGTGACGAGGGCGACTTTGCCGGAGAGAGGACCTGAGGATGTCATGGTAGATGTGGTGTTCTTGTGGTGATGTAGAGGGTGAATGACTTTCTGCAGCTGCTTTGCGATCTTGGAAGACATGAACTGTCAAGATGGGTTGCTGGTCGGCAAGAGTGGAATGAGCTAGCCATCCTACATATATATCTTCTTATCTTGGAGCTGCCGGTGGCGCTCGATGGCCTGATTTTTGCAACCGAAATGCATGATTGGGCTGTTCGCACTGCCCAACGCCGTAAGTGCCCTATAATCTCCAGTCCTCTTGTTCATACCCATAGGATCGTGGCTTGTAACCAGAAGGACATACCGAGCCTGATCGGACCGAAGTCGGCGTGCCGGACGTAAAGGAGGACCGGATGTCAGCTCCGGACACGGCGATGGCGTCCAAACTCGCTGTGGGTAGATCACTGCCAATTTCGGTGCGCCAACGTCATCCTGTTTTGACATCAGCTCGCGTCCATCCACATCGTGCATAGTCGAAGGATTATGGACTTTTTGCAGCCGTCTTTGGCTTCTTCTGAATCCCAAGCGCTGTTGTACCAATCATGTGTCGCCTTCCTCTGCATTGGTGCAGCAATTGCCTTGATGGATTTCTGATAGCCTTAGAGAAGGATGAGTCCAGACCAATACCACGAACTCGATTGCTTGCATGAAAAGGACTGCCCAATGATCGAAGATTGCTTGCAGAGTAGCTATCACATGAGATTGATGACGACGGCTTTCAGTGTAGTATCCTGGCGCCCCTGGACATTGGTGAAGCTGTTTTCCTGGTAAGCATGCCTCGACATCAGCAAAGTATACCCGGGATTACACCCTGGCCACTTCTTGGACGCTGCCTCAATGCGAAGTTGTGCCGGTAGCTATAGTCTCTGTTGGAAGTGACGAGTGAATGCCAGAGCAGGCTTGGAGTTGCTCAGAGAACAAGATGCACAGCTACATATGCGAGTTCGGTGAGTTCTGCTGATTAGTACTAATGGTCAAACGGAAACGTGAATCCTCAAGTTGCTCCTGCAAGAACAATTTCCATCGAGGGCATTGGCTCCTCCTACGGACTGGAGCAACATCCCATCTCCTATGACAAGTTACTGGAAGCCCTTGAGATTGATATCGAGGACTGCCACATAGTGGTTATTCGAGACCTGCTCCGAGGCACCGGTCCCGTCATCTTTGCATCCAACAGACCTGCCATGGATTACTAGGTCATAAATTCCACCCATGGGCTGCCGCTGCCGTTGTGCTTTGGTGAATCCTCTTCGAGCAAGCGGCATGCACCGTGCGTATCGGAGACCGAACTATACTTATTATCACGTGTGATAATGCGTCCACTCGGGAACGCCAAGGCGGAGCAGACGAAGCATGCCAAGGCGGAGCAGGTGAAGCTAGCTTTCTTCATCCTGCTGGGCTGGAGGGCGTAACGAGCGAAGTATTCGTGCTATATGAAGACCTGAGAAAGCCACATTGAACGCACTGCTTGGGTGTCCTTGACTTCAGGCCGATCGAAGACAGGACGGCATAGGAAAAGAGCTGGAAATTAGCCATAATGCTCCACTAGACTTTGTTGGCGCTGTGGAGAGCTTCTTGCCATTAGCTGAGATTGGCTTCATGCTTGATGAAAGACGGCAGTTCTGGCATGAAGGCCTCTGTAGATTTCACATGCCCGCCACTGTCTAATCCCCATGAGATCCGCTCAAGGAGTTTTGCCAGCTTGACACCCGGAATGCTTCGCTAATGCCCTTCACCAGACCGTTTACGAGCACACCCAGGGCCTCGTTCCTGCATGCTAATATCTCTGCGCTAGCAGTGCCTGCCGATACTATACGCAGAGTCTGGAACCCAGATCGAGGTTGTAGCGTTGCCGATTCTTGGACTTTTCGCTGAACGAGCAATCTTGGGCCATGGATTCTTCTTTCGAGAGAGATCACATACCTTGCACGGACTGGAGGGAGAGTTCCGCCAGAAGCGCGAGATATCCTGCACACCGCAAAGGCCCGAGAACCGTTTCCGCGGAAGCGCGGTTGGTACCGGGAACGAACTGCCTATCAGTTATGCTGGACCGAAGCAGTCGTTCTTCTTGCTAGTCCCACATCAAGGTTTGTGACCAAACCGGCCGTATGGTAGCTGGTAAGTTCCAGGGGTAGCTCTTCATGCTCTAGGTTACCCGGTGAACTCTGAAGCCAACCAGGATGTACACCCTGAACCGGCACACTTCACCGAGGAAAGCTTTCGAGCCCAACCCCAGCGGTTTAAGGAAGAAGCTTCACTGGTCAACTATCTTTATAAGCTCGCCCCTCCTATAGTGGAGGCATGGAAGTTGTGATATCTACCTATGCAGCAGGTGTATCCATGAGCCACCGTGCTGCGAATGGTCTCAGGTCACACCGGAGCCCTTCACTACCTGACTACCTGGGAGCACGACATGACTGACACCCATCAATATTTTCGTCCTTCTCGCATCTCCCGCATCACTCTGCCCTCCCATTAACGCTCACGTCAACACCGAACCTGCAAGGGGATATGCCAGGTAATTTGTAAGTCTGCCCGTTGAAACAGGTGAATTATTGCATCTCAACCTTCGTCCGGCTCTCCTGTTCTTAGCAGCTGGCTAATCCCGCCGGTGATCTTGGAACAGGAGCGACCAGGACTTTAGTGGCACTGGAGCTTGGCCGGAACCAAACTACATCGACCCCGAGGAACGCAGATGGCTTCCAGGCTGGGCTGCAACACTGTATGCCATTGCTACACTTGCCATCGCTATCCGGATTGTGACTCGCATCAAGCGAAGTCAGTCAGGCGGCTTTGGCTTCGATGACTGTTTGCTTCTGCTTGGATGGGTTGCATTCACTGTGCTGACGGCACTGGTGATTCTTGGGGCGGAGAAATACATGATGGGTCGACACATGTGGGACATCCCAAGAGACTTGTTCGACGACATTGCCAGGACCAACTATTTTGCTGTAGAGGCGTTCCTCGCGACGCAATGCTTCGTCAAGACCTCTGTGCTCCTCTTCTATCGGCGGCTGACGCAAGCTACGTGCTCAAAGAGGTGGAGCTTCGCGTGCATTGCGGCCATTGTGTTTACTGTGGCGTGGACTCTGAGCTGTGGACTCACGATAGCACTATCTTGTATGCCACCAGATGCATATTGGAAGAGCTACGATCCCACATACACGAAGAGGTTCCACTGCATTGACGCCTCGGCTGTGAACTGGTTGGCGGGAATCCTGCCGATTGTCTCCGATCTGTACTCGGTAGTATTACCTTGTCTCCTGCTCATGTAAGTTTATGTTCAAGCGAGCCTGGAAAGCTTGCCGGGAGCCTGCTAATGTTATTTGCACAGGAAAATGAAATTGCCCCGTGCACAGAAAATTGGAGTGTATTCCCTCTTCTTGGCTGGCTTTTCGCTTGTCGTAGTGAGCACAATTCGCACATACTACACGCACAGTAAGTCGAACTCTGTTCAGAGATCTTCAAATTTGATGTCAACTCACATTCTTTCACAGGCATCGGATCGACCTCCGATCTAAGCAGTCTCCTTTACCAAAGCTTCCTGCTGAGCCATCTCGAGATCTGCGTTGGATGTTTGTGCGCTACTGCACCAAGCTTGCGCCTGTTTTACCGCTACTATTTGAAGAGAACGCTCAGCGAATTCAAGGAGTCCTGCGCACAACGTGTCCCGATCTTTCTGCGAATCCGTGGATGTCGATGTCCTGATTTCGGACGACAACACCATGATTCTCCAGGAGACCAGAACCAAGAAGTGCAGCATGCCCGGCTACAATGGCTCCGGACACCCGTGATACCATCAGTACCCGATGACACGAGGCTGCAGTCGATCGCTGAAGAAGCAGTCGAGGACCGGGAGAACGATGAGGTTCTTTACGTTTGTATGTCGGAACTAAAAGCTCCAGACGCACCCAGGTAAAAGCTTGCAAGGCAAGCAATCCTGGAATGCCACAGAATCTCGAGCGATCACAGAGGATGCTATCGTAACAACTGGGACTATGGCCAAGGACGGCAAGTAGTCACGCTTCTGGACTTTGACAGCGAGTAATGGAAGGGTTCAAAATGGGAAGGTATTGATGTAAATCCCTTGTATGCTGCATGCCGATGCACTGGCCTCCATACTCCATCTTCTGGGCCCAACTTCATCTTCTGGGCCCAACTTTGATGCTCAAGCGCTCGCCCACTCGTGCAGATTTCCGGATATGGTTTCGGATGCTGGGGTTCAGTGGCTACTAGCTAGACCTGCTCGAGGATATCTGTCAATCACGATTGAAAGTGATGGGCGAAATCAAGTCATGCGGTATTGTGCTGGCAAAGTTCTCCAATGTCCGAAGTCGACGTCTCTGGTTTTCTGATCTATACTTTTATGCAGTGCAGGCGAAGACAGCCTATTGTGGCTACGTAGAATGACATTCGACGAGCTCAAATCACAGAAGACTGTTCTCTGTCGCCAGCGTTCGATTTCGAAGCAGGAGCAGGCTTGTGGAGAAGAGAGGGTGCTAAGTCTGGCAGTCTACAACACACATCTTGGTGGCTACTCTGGCAATGGAACTTCGAGAAGACAGCATCGTACGCAACGCCGCTGCCCATCCTCTCCCAGACTGGAGACAGCAGGAGGTAGTGCCATCGCTGGCCAAGTGGAGCAAGTGGACAATCCGTGACCACGTCGTCCCGGGATCAGATGCACCGAACGACGCGTGGACTTATTAGACCCGGGGCGGTCAGCCAACCCCGAAACCCTAAGTATGTCCACCTTGTTACGCAGTCCAGATCCCTGCAACCCCAGAAACCCACATTTTGGCGTGGAGAACTTGCGTCTATGCACAGCATTTCGCTATACACAAATATGTGATTACCCCGGATGATACCATCTCCATCATCTGAGAACTTTCCTTACCTAGGCTGCTCATCGCATCAACCATGACCAGCCCAGTGCAGAATAAGCCGACATTTGAGTGCGTCGAGAGGGTCGAGGAGGGCAACAATGCCGCCGAAGCCCTGGAAGATGAGAAGCACCTCACGCTATGGCAAAGCTTCAGAGCGTATCCACGCATTTGCATCTTCGCCCTGGCCGCTTGCAGCTCGGGCATGATGTTTGGCTACGACCAGATCGTCAACGGGGCATCGATCGCATTGCCATCCTTCATTTTGTACTACGGCAAGATCTCGGCGACGACTCATGAGGCATATCTTCCAAGTATCTGGACTTCGTTGTGGACAGCCATGTCGGCACTGATGCAGGCTGTAGGAGGGTTGGCTATTGCACCGGTGTCGGACAAGATCGGTAGACGATGGTCGCAGCTGGCGTGTTGTGCCATCTCAGCTGGTGGTGTGGGCATTCAATATGCTTCTACGTCGGGCGGCATGCTTCTTGCTGGAAAAATGGTCAACGGCTTCGCTATCGGTGCTGGACTCGCGGTTGCAACAGCTTGGGCTTCGGAGATCTCGCCTGTTCCATTGCGGGGTCCTGTGCAGTCCGCCATCGTCCTCTCGACAGTCTTGATGCAAGCCATGGGTCTTTTAGTGCTTCGGCAGAACGTCTCATCCATCGAGGAGAAAGCGTTCCGCCTCACATTCGCAATCCAATGGCTTTTCCCCGCGCTGACCGCGATTCTGTTCTTCTTTGTACCCGAGAGTCCGACGTGGCTTATCCTCAAGAACAGAACAGAAAGTGCCCGGTCTTCCGTGCGACGTCTATATGGCCCCTCCCACGAAGCCAGATATATCCACATTAAAGGTCAGGTCGAAGAGGAGGCCGAAGCACTTCAGGCAACTGGAATTGGCGGATATTTGGAGCTCTACCGCGGCAGTAACGTCAAGAGAACCTTCACAATTCACCTGCTGTTCTTCGGCATTGGACTTGCTGGATCCTCATTCTTGGCCCAAAGCACATATTTCCTGGTCATTTCAGGGCTACCAGCCATCCACACATTCGATATTTCGATTGGCGGCTTCGCTCTTGCCATTTTCACTATAATCCTCTCATGGATGTACCTCGAGCGAATAGGACGGAGATCACTATGGCTAGCCGGCACCGTCATCAACATTCTCTTCATGGCCGTCATCGGTGAACTGGGTTTCTCGCCCGCTGGGAACATCATGTTGGTAGTCGGAATCCTGATGTAAGCGGGCTGTCTCATTCTCATATGCAACTCGTACTAACATCACATGTTCAGGAATATCCTGGTCTGTCTTCAGAACACTGCTCTGACATCAGTAGCATGGGTCATTGCCGGCGAAATCTCCCCATATCGACTTCGAAGCAAAAACCAGTCCATCGCTGTACTGTCCAACTCCTTCACGACGTGGCTGTTCAATTTCACTGTCCCGTACATGTACAACGTCGACGCTGGAAACCTGGGTGCCAAGACCGGATTCATTTTCGCAGGAGCATCAGTCGTTCTGTTGCTGGCGTCTTATCCTCTCATCCCTGACCTGCGAGGTTTCAGTACATTGGAAATCGATTGGTTGTATCAGAACAAAATCGGCGTGAGGAAGTTCCAGGAATACAGGGATAGGATTGTAATGGACAATGCTGCGATTGACAAGCAATCTGAGGCCTGAACAACTCCATTATAGTTTCGAGCGCCAATGTAGCAGTAACGCAAGATTCAAGGAACATGCCCAATTATCAAATCTCGCAAGCAATTGTGCTCCTAGCCGGAGGACAGCCTTTCCCTCTGCCACGCCACTACTCTCGCCGAATGCTGCGTTGAGTAATTGTAACCCGGCAGTGTTGCTCTCAAAATTGTGCTTCTGGTTCATGATGTAACTTAGGATACGTGCCTTTTGTTCCCTGTTGGCTGTTGTAGAGCATGCGTACAGGAGTGCGTGCGCGAGAAATACGTAGATGCTGCTGTATGGTGCTGAAGTAGCACTGAAGGCGTTGTTCTCGTAATGCCTTTCTAGCCCCACGATAGCTTCGTAGGCGGCTTGGAGGAAGGACGCTTCGTCTTTGGTAAGCCACCGAGCAAAGCGGTCTCTGGCAGAATGGACGCCAGTCACGCCAGATTTGCCAAGGATGTCCTGAATGTCTGCGATAGAAACCTGCAGCTGCAGGCGACACAGTGTATGAAGGTCTTGGCTGGCGTGCTCGAAAAAGCCGCTGCTTTGAACTGCTAATCGGCGGCCGGCGTAGTATTCTTGCCACATCTCGAAGGCTTTATATAGTTTCTGCTGTTGATTCTCATCCGCTACGATGGCAGATTCGATTTCCTGGCTCTCGTCTAACGCCAGAATCGAAAGGTGTTGAAGGAAATGGATACGACTCATCTCCTGTAACGCTTGCATGTTGATTGTGAGTAAGGTGAGGAAGGCAGTCCAGCTGTTTGACGATGTGAGAGGTGAAAATGGACAATCAGGAAACATGAAAGGAGCAACAACCAGAGCAAATTCTCGAGTAGGAGGTATGTGAGCCTTGCCAATCAGGGCTTTCCACTGTTTGGCAGAGAGTGCTTCCCAGTACTCCTCATCGCAGGGGCAATCCCATTCCTGGACTTCTGCCAAAGACATTGAGGGCGGCATATTGGTCAAACTTGCGTATTGACAGTCGAGCGCGTACACCATCCATTGTAGTCGTTTCTGGCTATGCTCAGCAGCCCATGATTCCCACATTGCCGAGATATTGGCCATAGCTGCGGGCTCGTGAGAGCTATTCGGCGCACCACTGCCAGCCAAACGACGTAGCCATGTCACGACGCCACCTCGCATCGCTTCACCCAGCTCGTACGAGCGCTTATTGCCACACCAGAGTCCAGCGTAGCATATCAAAGCGGCTGCATATACAGTCATGGGTGATCTCAACAGGGTGTTCTCAGCTTCAATGCTGAGATGTAGACGGCATCGGGCCCAGTCCTGCAGAACGATCGCAAAGCGCCGAGTGTTCCTACGACGGCAATATGTAGCACCAACAGCGATTATGATAGCCAGCAGATAGTTCGGCAGGTGTTCGGCATTGATGTCAAAGGTCGGCACATGGATAACAGGAGCCTGCGGTAGGAAGCACTTGGCAAACCTCGAAACGAAGGCATTGACAACAGCCCGAGTAGGAAAGTGAAGCAGCGGTGCAAGAATGACACTCTGTCCAGCTTTCAGTTCCTGCGCCATAGTACTTCGCAAGTTCTGGTAAGTGGCCTCGGTGAGTTCGAAGCGGGGATCCAACTCATTCAAGAGAGGGTCACTCGGGTCGAGCTTGACTTCTTTAGGCTCTGTGATACGTCTCGACGATGGGCTCCAAGCAAATGGCGTGCGGTCCTCATGGGATGCTTCGTTGGGTGGTGAGGGCGCTCTACTAATGGCAATACTTGTTTCGCCTCCGCCACCCTCATGTGTGTCTACCTGCTGTATCTCATTGCTCCCTATACCAGTCTGGCTGATATGGGCAAGGCTATGATGATCAGATATGAATATAAGGTAGTCGTCCCAGCTTGGAGGAAAGTCCGTGCTGAACTGCTGCAGGGAGGGAATGTCAAAGAGACCATTCTCTGACCATAAGGCCGTGCTCTGCTCAATGTCGCTGAAGTCGAAGTGACCATTGCTGGGCGACGGCTCAATTGGATGTGGTGCCAATGAGGTCAAGAGGTCGCTAGCCGACGCTCCTGCGTCCGATTGTGTTGCGGCATACGAGGTGCTTGTCGAAACGGTGGAGTGGCCAAGCATATCTGCATCAATGAATGTCTTCCTGCGCTTCTGCGTCGACTCCGCGGACAGCACAGGCACTAAGGAAGCAGGTTCTTCGGCATGCAGTTTGACATGGCGTTTGAGAAGATCGCTTCTGGTGAAGGCCCGGCAGCAGATCGGGCATTGGTGCGACCTGCTTCCCGTATGATTCTTCGCATGTCGGCTCAAATTTTCCTTGCGGCTGAAGACCTTGTCGCAGTATTCGCATTGGAAGCCGCCAGTATCACGTGTTTCGCTTGTTGTCCCTTCATTGTTGCTCATGACTGGGAACGCTCACCCCAGGCCAGCTGAGGTTCGTGGACGGTGGAGTGGCGGGGAGGATATTTCTCGGGATGGATGGATTGTGGACACGGAAGCGGGGGTGGAGTGCCGCTGCACAGTCTTGGCGCTAGCCCGGCATTGCCAGAGTGGACGTGGACGGATGGCGAAGTGGACGTGTGGTTGGCGGGCAGAGTGGACATTCGACTAACGAGTTTCTTCGACTTCGATGTTCAAGGTTCCTCTCCAAGACCTTCTGGCGTTTGCTGTAATCCAGTGGGGTGTCTAGGCGATCATGCTATCAGTCGCAGATACTACTACCTCAGACCTTGTGCTGCGGCTCAAACCAGACAAGACAGCTGTCAATATCGATGTGCTCTGCGTTGAGGATACCTGCTCCAGCGATGGCGAAAGTTCACACCAGGACCCTGCAGCTATCGATGTTGTCAATGTGAAAACTCCCGATGGCGATTCGGGAATCGATATGATCCCCCAACGCGCGCTAGACTCTCGAGGCTTGGTGGAATTAGCATCGTCTACAAGATTCACCTTAACGAACAATGGTTCAACACAATCTGAACTCACACTGGACTATGGCCTGGCCATCGGCGGTACTCCGATATTCAAGATATCCAAAGCGACTTCGGGATCAGATTTAAGCTGCGTCGAGTTTCAAAGCACATACAGCGAGACCGTACACGAAGTCTCCCATCCCACCGGCGATGGCCCGTTCTTCCTCTTTTCAAACGCAATGGACAGCTACCGCTGCACCACTCACACTGTCGAAGCTCTGTCCAGCGCTCAGACACTGGAAGCCAGACATGCTCAAAGATCTCAACGCTACCAAAAGATCAAGCTTCTCACACCAAACTCTTCGATTGAATTCGATTCGATTGGCTTCAATCGTGTTCGCCCAGAAGCTACGTGTAAAGGAACTTTTACCTGCTCCGAGCCCCTCCTCAACAAGATCTGGTCCCAAGGTGTGAGGACGGCTGACATGTGCACTGTCCAAGCAGGAGAGACGGAGCCAGCGTGGGATGTTACCGACGAAGGCACGAGAGTGTACGGACAACACTGGGCACCTTGTAGAAAAGGGACGCGGTGGCATGACTACATTGCAGAGTTTGATGTGAAAATCGAAAAAGGTGGTGCGAGCTGGGGTGTACATATGGTTGCGAACGGGTTGATTTTCTGCTTAGACCCACGCAAAAGAAAATTGACCGCATTCCAAGGACTGTCGTGTGAGTCGTCTGTATTCCCGAGTGTTCCGCAAGGCGATTGGAACCTCCACGAGGACGTTCACCTTGGAGGATGGGTACGGGTGGAGACCAAGGCAAACCAAGATTGCGTAGAGGTCACCATTGGCGGAATAAGAGTCGCTCAGGTCACCGGGCTCGATCTGCACCCTCTACTTGGTGGAGCTGCAAACAACTCTGGGTCCATTGCGTTCGGTGGACCTGAAGGATGGGTTGCTGTCTACCGCGGTCTCTCAGTCGCCGATGTCAATGGGCAAGAGCTATATTCGAATTCCCTCCTGCCACAAGATGAACAAAGGATCTTCGCAGACTTCGCGGTCGGCACCAATGAGCTAGCATGCACCATCGATGGAGCCAAGAGAGATCGAGCAACATTCGGAGGCGACCTCCATATTATGGGCAGGACCATCGCATATTCCACAGCCGACTTCAATGCTGTGAGAGGTAGTATTCAGCTCCTAACGTCTCACCAGACCAAAGACGGTTATCTGGGCAATCTATGTCCCATTCAGGCTCCAGTACACACGGAGGAAGACGAGCCACCAACATATGCATTTTACTCTTTGGCATACGCACTTCTTCTCATCGTCGCCGTCAAGGATTATTATCTTCACACTGGTGATACTGAGCTTGTGCAATCGCTGTGGCCGCGATTGCAACGAATGTTGGACTTCAGTGCAGGGTTTGTTAACGACCATGGCCTTGTTGCCGCACCGCCGCCACTTTCCCTGACCTTTTTCCCGCTGCTTGGTCCTGTCTGGGGTGTATCGACACATGCAAACCTGGCATATTACGATGCATTGAGGTCCATGGCAGAAATGTCTCGTCTGACATCAAGCAGTGGAGCAGAAAGTGCAGTTTTTAGCGAGAGAGCAGAGAAACTTCGGGGCGATATGGTGCGCCATCTTTGGGATGCAGATTCAGGCGTCTTGCGAATGAGTGACTCCTCCGCTCCATCCGGGATTGCACAGGATACGTACTCGTACGGCATCTCGTTGGGTGTGGTGCCACAGCATCATCGAGATGTAACAAATCTACAGCAACCAGATGTGAAGCTTCCATCGGCATTCACTGGCCTAGGTCCTCGATTCGATGACCTGAATCTATGCAGTCCCTACAGCACAGCTTTCGCCGCTGAGGCTTGCTTTGAACGCGGGAATGGTGAAGCCGCTCTGGACTTGATCCGCAGGGTCTGGCGAGTTATGGCGGACGATGACAATCCGAACTCATCCGGCTGCCATTGGGAGGCAATGACTTTGGAAGGTGCGCCATACCACAACACCACTTCCCTGGTACACGGATGGGCAACTGGTCCGGTGTATCTGCTGCCCAGATACCTGGCTGGGTTGCGCCCGACCGCGCCATGTTGGCGGAATTGGGAGGCGAGGCCGATATACGCTGGCTTGGAACACGTCAAAGCCAGTGTACCGACCCCGTCAGGCAACGTCGAGATAGAGTGGTCGTTCGACGTACAGAACGGGACAGGCGAGTTGTCTTCCCGCGCACCGCCTGGAACGGAGGGCGTCGCTATCGCACCGGACGGGTGGATCTTCGTAGGTAGTGGACAGATCGTAGAAGGTTCTGTCCGAGTGCAAGATACTCGGATCGTAAGGTATCTCAAACCAGTTGGAGGCGGATAGAGTAGAAGACTTGAAGTAGTCCTACTATACCTGTAAAGGCTGACCGGGAGGGGCACAAGCCAGCATCGGCAAAGCCAACGCTGTCGTCGATCTCAAAAGGGTGTGTCTAAATTTTGCAAGGACTAGTAGTAGTACTGCACATACTCTCAATTATTATTAATCTCTTCTATACGATATTCTACGCTATACTAGCTTTAGTACGCCTACTATAGTATTATTCTAGTTGTTATTAATAGCGCTACTATATACTATCTAAGAAGGCTATGTATTAAAATAGTAGTAGCTGTTGTTGTTCTATATAGTAGTACTCTCGGCTTCTATACGCGTTGAATTAATAAGAAATGCGCTAAGAAAGAGCGAACTCGGTAGAGATACTAGTATAATAAGAGAGTGCCCTAGGGTCTTAAGAATAGTATTACAAAGTCTTTTAAAATATATTAGTTCTATACACTAGAAATTTCGTTTTAAGTAAAATATTAAAACTCGATTTATTTACTAGTAATTCGATTTAAGGTTGTACTAAATCTAGTATATTAATATAGTAGAATAAAATCCGATATTTATTAAATCAAAATATGCTAGTTCTATATACTAGAAATCGCGTTTTAAGCAAAATACTAAGAATTAGTTTATTAAACGAGTTTATTAGCGATTCGATTCAACGTTTTACTAAATCTAGTATATAAATATAGTAGAATAAGATCCGATATTTGTTGAATCAAAATATGCTAGTTCTATATACTAGAAATC